>VZRX01001982.1:16137-29342 GCA_013398075.1 Notiomystis cincta
GGGGGGAATAATGCCATCTGTATCAAGTAGTTCAGTTCAGTTTTGTGTTTGCAAAATTAATTTACCAGACCTTTGAGTGCAACTACATTTAGAAACAATAAGCTTTATAGCCATTGTAGTTTCTTTTATAAAGACAAGTTGTGTTTTGTTTGTTCTTTCAAGATTAATGATTTTGTCAATTTCATCTGATAATATAATGCTGGGGCCTGATCCCGTCAGAGTTGTATACTTGAAACTTCAGTTAAAATATGTGAGTCAAATCCTGCTCAGCTTACTCACATGGGTATCAGCTGGCCTGATTGATTTTACTTCCTAGTTATAAATAAGAAGCAGATTCCTTATGGTTAATTGAGTCTTTAATATCACCATAAAAAGCAGTATGAGATCAGAATCAGCCCTAGCAGGACTACATACTCTCACAAAAAGCTAGCCAGACTTTGCCCAGCAGATATTTTGGACATACAAAGTAAGAATTGCAATTTATCAGACACTTATCCTATATCAAATTTCTCTGTTACAACATCTCTGTTCAAGAAATCTCTGTCCAAGAAATCCTGTAGTTAAAAACTCTTATGGTTTCCAGCAGATTTTCAGCATCAACAAAAGAGTAATGCATCAGATTGGCTTTATATGCCTTTTGTCCTTTCTGTTGCTCTTTTCTAGATTTAGCAAAATTCAATGGTGGTGCTAAATCAATTTTTTTTTTACTTTCAAGGGAAAAAACACTGGTAAAATCGTGTTTTCTAGGGAAGGCCATGTGTGTAAATGAGAAACAGTGGATAGCAGTGGAGTGATCTCCTGTGGCCCTGCTAGTACAAGCTTTCCCCATATTGTCTCCTGCTTTTATATTAATTACAACTTGCATTATCAGCTGTGAGTCTGTAGCCCAGCAAATAGAAAATACTGCCCCTGGAGACATAGCTTCTTGTATCTATTTTCCATCTCCTTCTATTGTGCTCTGCTCAGTATTCACTGCTTTTCTCCTAGTAACACTGCTCTTTAACACAATTAGGTAAGAGCAAGAGGAGTACCATACTTGGCTCCCAATTATTAAAACTACTGGGAATAGATACATGTGTGCTGTTCACTTTCGGTGGTATCTGGCATTGGTTTAGGTCATACATGTGTGAAATTTTTATAGTATGCACACGTACACAAAATAGGTAATTGCATTTTGGCAGATATCATCTACCCCCTTCAATGTGTTTCTGTGAAGTATATTACTAAACTTGCAAGAAGAAACGAGAAGCCATGCTAGCAGTTTGTGTAATTTATCTAAAGCTATGTGTTTGGTTTCTTCTTTTCCTTCTTTTCAAAATCTTTTTCAGTGTGATAACTCAATACAAATTTCATTGAAACTACCAGAAAAATTGCAACTAATATTAGAGGGCTTTAGACTAGGATCTCTTCAGGTACCTCAACTATAAACTTGAAGTTTTCCAGTGAAGCACACTTTAGAGGTGCCATTTGTTCCCTTTTTTTTTTTGGGGGGGGGGAGGTGGTGAGGAGGGTTGTAAAGATGTGCATAAAGTAAATACTTATGATTAGTCATTTAGCCAAGAATTTTTTTTGAGGGATGTGAGGTTGGAAATGGTCTACAGGAGAAGAAGATCAGTTCACTGACTTGCACAATGATCTTAGTCCAAAGCAAAAGAATGCTGCCTTTCTATGTGTGGAGTCTGTAAACTCCACCCCTAGAATTATTTGTCATTTTTTATAATATTAAAGTCTAGCTCTTTCTCTTCATTTCAAATTTCTTCAACATTTTACAGTTGCATTTAGTAAATACCTTATCTTATGTTTTCTGTCCTTCAACAAAACTCTGCCAAATTGCTTCCTCAAGAAAACTGTGTCGCAAGAAATACATTGAATTCTCAATCAATACAGTTTGTCTTTCTCAAACTGGATCTACGAACTGAGGTCAAGAACAGCACAGCCTGGTAGAGACAGCAAGTGTTTTCAGCTGTGGGAATTCTCATTCAATGATCCTTTCCAAATTTTTTCCGGCTTTGAAACAGAAAGGCTGGTCTAGGTTGTGAAATAGTGTATGATAGGTTTTGGATGACATTTGCCTTAAAACATAGCTGAGCTGTTACCAGTTAATTATTGTAACTTTCCTACGTGTGATAAGGAGCTCCAGCAGCAGCCAGCGCGAGAGAGCCCGCAGTACACAAAATTAGCATAACTCACTGTGTTCCCTGAAAAGTTTAGCCTAGGTGAACACGTTGCAATTACTACGTTTTCTGAAAGAAGGTTCCAGCATGATGTTGTTGGAGGGCTAAACTCATGCTATGCTATTGTTTCTTTTCTTTTTCATGTATTTCTTCTAGCTCTTTATCTGATTACCATCCGGCAAACAGCTGACGCTAAGAGGCTGCAGAGGGCTGAAGAGCTCCTGTCTGCTGTTTGCCTTCAGCTTGAAGCTATTTGAGTGGCTTCCTAAGTCAGAGATAAAAAGAGAAGCTCATAGGCACAACTGTGTTTTAATCCAGGCTGTAAAGAAACTTGCACAGTTTTTTCCTTTTATTTCCATCTGAACTTTTTGCTAACCTTATTTTCAACTTTTTTGTTCTTTTTAATAACATCTGGGCTGCTTCAACTTTCAAGACTTCTCATCTTTCTTTTTGTGTTTCTCTCCACCTGACTCTGAAAAATGATGGTAAATCGTGGGGGTTTTATTTGGGGTTTTTTCCTTGGGTTTTTTTGTTTGTTTTTAAAGGAAACTGTGGGGAATAACAGTATTAATTAGAGAAAATTAACACAATAACTTCAATGAATATAAAATACTATTGTTTGGTGGCAGTTTTTTCCTGTTGTAGTTCTGTGTGAGGAAAAGTAGATCAGTCTTCTAGGTTTTGGAGAGGCTGTTGATTTTGTGCCATAAGTGCTGTTGTGCTGCGTGCTGTGCTGACAGGTTAGGCAAATTTCAGATCCTGACCTGTCTTCTGATGTTACTCATGTCTTCCTGTCATTGAACCACATACGTGGGTGTATGTGTGTGTCTGTCTTTGTGAGGTGAAGGGGATTTGGGTCCTTCTTACCCTTTGGTCACCTGAGACTTTACTGGGACCCTTTTGAAGTCGTGGGCTCTCTCCTTTGTCTCTGCTATGATCCAGGTCAGGCCCGTCAGATTTATGTTGCTGGGTACCGTAGCAAGCCCTTACTTGGCAGTTCTAGTCTGTGTTGCTATACAGCATGTGGTACTAATCAGTGCTAGAAGATTACTTTGAGATTTTTCAATATAGATTTTGGGACTTGGTCCCAATCACACTTACATTGTATTTCACAATGGGTAAATCGGTTGATTATGTTGAACTTATTCCTACTGCACGTTGGTGTAGATGAGGTCAGAATCAGTCCTGCTCAAAAAATTTATCCAACTTGTCATTTGCTGCTTTCAGTTTCTCCTCATGCTTTAATAGTCTAGTATTGTTTCACAATGCAGATTTAAACCGCAATCAAACCTAAGCAACCTAAGAAGCAATTTTTTTTTTGAGGAGAGATTTGTTGTTTATTTTCTTGTTGAATTATTAGAATGTGCTCCATTTAAGTTGTCATATGCAGGTGACAAGTAATGCAGGTCCAACCCCTACTCTGATCTGTTTCATGTGTTCTTGCTCTCCTTTTCTGCCAGAGGAAATTCCATCTCTTGCCTGCCTTCATGTGGTGCTGATAAAGCTCTTCCTGTACAGTAGAATTCCTGTTTTCCTTTAAGCAACAGCAGGGTATTGGGAATGATCAGGAAAGGGGAGGAGGACAGGAGGAGAGTACACTCAACAAAGTAGCACTAAACTGTAACGTTAAGTTTTCCTCACTTATGTTTTTAAATAGCAGCTCCTCTCTCCGGGAAAGCCAATACCCAATAAATTAGAAAGTGCACATGAATTATGTGACTTAAGTACAGTAGTTCAGCTCTTACTTAGCCAAGTTTTGCAAACTTTGTAAGTCTGTCTTCTGCATTCCCTTTTGTAGTGTTTTATGCATAGTAATGTAGAAAGAATTACATAAAAATCACTGTACATGTTATTTTATATAATCACCTGGTGGTTATTCTTGACAATTCTTGTAAGTGAACTGTTAGAGGGATAAATCTAGAAAGTCTCTTGAAATGTGTCATATCAAGGTGATGGCTGGGGATGAGGAAGCATCTTTCCTGGTATATAATGTCTTTCAGAGAAAGCTTGCTTTTTCCCCTCACAACTTTGACTTTGTTGGAAGTTTTTCCACATTTAAATGGGTGACAGAGAGGTTAGGGAGTGAGGACACAATCCTCCTCCCTGCACGTTCTCCCATACTTTTTGAAAAAGTTTGCCTCCCTCTTCTACCCTTGCAGCTGTATCTAGTCTGGAAAAACAGAGTGTGGGGAGATAGTTTGCATACCAACTATCCTGATCCTAATGAGAACACTTAGTATCATAAACTATGTAGGTAGATGCCGTTCCCTCCCCTGCCCCCCCACTACCCTGTAGAGCTCCTTAAGAAACTATATTTATGGAGGTTTTGTCTCTCCTGAAATGTTGTTTTCCAGTACTATTCAAACAATTAAATCCAGACAACTCTGCGGAAAGTTTAAAAAAGAAAAGAAATCTGTCCCGTCTTTTAGCAAGTAAATCTTTGTATCTCCTCTGCTTGCCTTTGCTGAAGAATTATTACACCGTGCAAACAGTATAGGTGTTTGGTGCATTTCACAAATGCTAATGTGTATACTTTCCTTCCCTTCCTCCCCTCCTCTCCTGGTTCGCTTTCTGTTCTTCATTTGCTATTGGAATGGGAACCGTGGAAAAAATTCCTTGGCACTCTGACACCAGAATCCTTCATCTTGGAGAGACCACGATGATGCAACCTCAACGCACTCGGCAGGCACACCAGGGCCCTCCAGCGGGGGCCACGCTTCCCAGAGTGGAGACAACAGCAGCGAGCAAGGTAAAAGGTCAAACTTTTTCCCTCCACAAAGTAGGCATGACTAAAATAACTCCAGCTTTTTTCATTATATCAGTACATCTGCCTTAGAGTAAACATGGAGTGGCAGACTTGCAGTATAATCAGCTGTAAGTTAGGGAGACGGTATTTCCTTTTCCTAACCCACTTAGCTGCATTTTATTATTATTTCAAAGCGAAATATCTAATCTTCAAACAAGCTTTGTAATAACAATTGATTAGTTCTGCCAATTCCTTTACAAATTTGGTTATCTACAGTTTATTTTTGTGTGGTGTAAGTAAATATAATGACAGACACACTCTCCAGCTGCGGTGCAGTTGTTTGAGCTGAGTTAAAGATGGAGAGTTTAACCTGTTGTTTTATCTGAGAAAGAGACTTCTATGTGAAGTTATGAAGCTGCTAAATTATATAAAGTAGAAGCAAACCCTGAATTGGACAGAAAAATGTTTCTTGAAATGTTTACTTGTACAGATTTGTTTCTGCTTCTGAAAATCTGAATTCTGAATGGTAAACAGAGATGTACCTGAACTACAAAACCTCTTCTGTATCTATATACAGCGAAACTTTCTCAGGGTTCAGGAGGTTTGATTGTTATTTCAGGGTTTTTTGTTTTATTTCCTACTGCATTGCATCTTATGTGTGGTCATCTGCATCCATGCTGAGTGAGTGTCAAAGGCTGTCATTCTGTTATGATAGTGTTTTACACGTGCTCTTTAGAAGAATAAGTGACTCCAGAAGGTGTAAGAGTCAAGCCTCCAGTGCTAAACATTGAGTAAAGATGTCCTGCTGTCACTCTTGGATCTTGACTCAAGAGTTGATTTTTCTTTTTTTTTTTTCCCTTTTCTTCTTTTTTTTTTTTTCTTTTTTTTTTTTTGTTTTTTTTTTAATCCAGAGTTTAAGGTAGACTCCATTCTTGTTTTTCTTTGTAAGCATGGTAAGCTTCTGCTGGTGAGAGAGACATTACCTCTATAAAGTCTTATGATATGGTCTCACCACGAGATGTTTCTCCTACATCTGCAGTATTTTGCCTGTCTTTTTCCCCACATGCCCAGCAGAGCCAACTGACAGGGCTGACACACATCTAGCCTTGCAGGATCCCAAAACTGAACAAGGGAGAAGCCTTCAGGGCTAGAGCTGCTTTGACTATTCTCGTGCTGCAGACTGCTCCCCACCATGATGTTTGCCACACTTAGACAGCAGAACAGATATGTGATTTCATGTCTCTCACGTGGCCCACTGCTTGGCACAGAGCTAGTTCCCCTCATCTGTCTGATGATCTGGTGTTGTACCCATTGCAATTCTAGGAACTTACAAAGTTGGTTTCTGGTAGAGTGGTTTGGTTTTGTCTTCTATTTGTAAGAATTGTTTATACATTTGTAATCTTATTGCTGATAGAAAGCATTCATGGCACAGGGTGTGATCCAACTCCAAAATGAGTCACAATGATTTTTTGCTATGGGATTAAATTGGAGCTGTGCAAGACCCAGCATGAACCACTACAGCTTCAACAGCTAATGATAGGGGGAGCTTGGCTGCTAAACAGCATATTGGTGTTATGTCTACTGGCTGGCCACAGGCTTTACTGTTGACCAAAGGTTTATGTGGTATATTGTAGCTAAAGTGCTTGGTGTAGCAGATGATTTGCCTGATTAAAAATGATTCCTTGGAGTGGTCTTCCATTTTCATTCCACCCCTAGGGAGGAAGTTTCCTCACACCTGTATCACCAGTCTGACCCAGGAACCCCTAACAAATCAGGAAAGTTCTTCCATTGAGCCATGCTGGATATAAAAAATCCCTTGTATCCATATCCTGGGATCTTGCATTTCACAGTCTCTGATCCCTTGTCATGTAACTCAGGGTGCTTGGGTAATATTGCTAAGCATTAGAAAAAGCAGTTGGTGATTACTGCACCAACTTTCCTTTGGAAACAGGTTTCTGCCAATATATATGATTTCAACAAACCTGCTACTCATTTCTGCAGAAGAGGAACAACCTCTGAGGGGCCAAATCAGTCACTGGTGCTGTCCAGTCTAGCAGGGTGAAACATTGCTAGCATGTTTCCCTTTGTGCTCATCTGGGCCTTCTAAAGGGAAGCAGACGTCCAGTGGCAAATCACCATTCCATTCAGCTGCTGGCAGCTGAAAGATTATTCTACAGCACCAGCAGAATTCCCATTGGAGATGGCTCTGGGTTGCTCTCCCCCTCTCAGTCCTGGGAAAGAGTAAAAAGAGTGAGGTCTGTCTTGAATTTTCCTTAGGCTTTCTTGAGGAGGGCAGAATGTACCTCATAATTCCTGAGCCGGCAGTGAGCTAGTCCCAGGCAACGCCAAGGAGGGTAGATGCCCTCTTGAGCTATTCCAGTGCAGTTACTTACTTGGGTCAACTTGGTTTCCCTGCAGTTTTGCCAAGACTTTCCACAAATGCTGCTTCAAGTATTCTACTTGCCCCAAAGGATTTCTTGGAAATGGGAGCTCATTAGAGAGTCTTGGGTTACATTAGCAACTTACAGTCTTCTCCACTAATGCCTGGTGGCAGCAGAGATTGATTCATCCTAGAGTCAGTCTCTTCTGGCTTTTGAGAGCACTCTTTCCAGGAGTCTCTCCTTTTGCCTTGAGTCTATGATGTGCATTCTGTGACTTTTTAAAAAATTTACTTCATTTCATTTTATTTTATTTTTATTTTATTTTGGGGAGGGAGGAGATGGAAAAGATTGATGACTCTTTTTTGCAGACTTTCTCTGCATGAGGTAGATCTATTTATTACATGGAAGAATCTGTCCATAATTCTTACAGTGTGAACCAAATAAAAAAGGTGTAGACATTTTGTCTTTTTATGGAGGACAATCTCTCTGCTACAGTGCATGGCTACCCTTTGTCATCTAAAGGGTTAATCTAGTCTGTGTTTGGTGTTATTAGAAACATGCTGGCACTGGAAGAGTTAAGTAAAGGGCCTTCAGGCAGTAGATGTTGAAAGATTATCCTAATTTTATTAGTGGTGAGTGTCTATGTTGTTCTTAGCATGTCACCTCACTTGTTCAACAGAAAACTAAGCTATACAACATATTGATCATCTGGCAAACCAAAGTAGTAGTGATCTGTAATCCACCAAGCATTTATTGACTTTATCCCAGTTCAGATCCACAAATGCAAATCAATGCTGTATAATACTATTTTAAAGATTAGTAATTATGTAGTAGGTCCGACCAACTTTTCCCCTGCCCTGGAAAGAGTTAAATGTATCCAATAATAAAAATAAAACACTCTAAACATCTTACAAAGGAGAAAAAGGAGAAGCTGATTTAATGGTCTAATGAGGCCATCTTCCAGAGACTTGTTTTGTGTAGGGCTTGCTTTGACCTTTCGCTTTGCTCAGGAGCCCAACGCTTCATTTTTCACATTCTTGCAATTACGTTAACGCTTCAAGCATTTCTGACTCCAAGTCAGCTAGCAACACCAGGCATAACTCAACACTGTGAGTTTTTCTCCTCTCTGTAGATTCATTAACAGGTCACCGGGGTCCCAACTGAAATTTAAAACTGACTGGTTCTGTTGGGTTAGCTGAGTTATAGCAAGGGAGATGGCAGGAAAGGGGGTGAGAGGAGGGGAGGGGAAGGAGAAGACCCTGGGGTTTTTGCCAAGGAATATATGTGTAAAAACTCTAAGTGGAAGATTAAAAGGTGTGTGTAGCTTTATCATCCACCCTTTTCTTTGGAGAGGAAAAAACACATCTGAAAGTCTTCTGGGGTATTGTGTTTTCTTTATTCTTTGCAAAACAAAGTGAAAACAGCCACTGCCTTTACATAAAAGGCTAAATGACTTCTAGAATTTGGCATCAGTTTGCACCACAGTGATAGATACGATGCTCCCAGACTTTAATTCCTATTTAATTTCTTTATGGGATATTGCAAATAATGAATATGGCAGATTATGCATGAAAAATGGGAAATAAATCTTTTTAAGGTTTAAAAACATGTGGTCTGCAGGAAAGCACCAGGGAATAATTTCAGTTTCATATTTTATGATACCAGGATTGTATACCTGATCTGTCATATTCACAGTTCACTCAGTCAAAGGGCCTGATCCATCCAAGTCAGATGGAGGCTGACTTCCTTCAGGACCTT
Organism: Notiomystis cincta; assembly: GCA_013398075.1. NCBI lineage: Eukaryota > Metazoa > Chordata > Aves > Passeriformes > Notiomystidae > Notiomystis > Notiomystis cincta. The sequence goes on from VZRX01001982.1 coordinate 25,197, forward strand.
TCAGGAAGTTCAGCATCTTTTTAGGATTAGACCTGGGATGACAAACTTTATCATAGGTAAGAAGCCAGAGATTAGAAAATTCTTATAGATTATAGAGCAGTAAAAATGTAAATGAGTATCACATCTTTGCTTTACACATGTGAGTATTTCATTGTTGTGTGGCTTTTTTGGCTATTTTTTTTTTATGTAACTACTTGTGCTGAATGATCTGCCCCTTTATAAATAATATCTGAGTCTACTCTCTAGGGCAAATCTCAAAGTAGTTCAGAAGCACTTCTGTGCCAGCTTGATGTCTGTCCATGATAGCTTTCTTTGGCAAAGACTCCATAATCTGGTTCAGGACAAAGTCAACTAAGATATTGACTGAAATGAAGCATCCATCACATGTTAACTCTCTGGGCTGATGCTTGTTGGAAAAATTAAGCAGTATTTTTTCTTATTCAGTATATACCATCCTGTAATAATGATAGTATGCAAATAAAATTTGTTTACTTGACCAGGTGCTAAAGCCAAAAGGTCTATTTTAGTATTAGAAACTCTACTGGCACTACACAAAGCTTAGAACCAAACTCCAGAAGGTAGAAAAAGGAGAGGGATAATGTTGATGTTAGCAACAATTAAAAAATAATATATTCATGCAAAGTCTCTGGAAGCTAATCCAAAAGCTAATGCTGCAACCTCTTTTTCCTAGTTCTGTAAGTATGGTAAGCCTGCTGAAGCTAGTATGCATATTCATCATAAAGATTCAGAACACATTTTTATTCCTTTGTATTTTTACCTATAAAGCGATAGGGTATGGTTTTATTGGAAGAGAGCTGCCTTCTGTAAGAAAGGAAATTCCTGATAGAAAGGCTCAAACATCCAGACTGTGAAAAATCAAACTTGCTAATAAATAATGCTTCACTGGAGATGCATTATTTCAGAAGGCACAGCTCTCATAAAGGTGAACTGTATGAAGTATGAAAAACTCTTAAAGAACAATGACTTTTTTCAACTGAGGAAGATACAGGAAGCGAGTAGCCCTTATTAATTCATCTTTTCCTTTCAAGTTTGAGGGGCCCGTCCTTGTGTTGATATGTATGAGTAATTCCCATTAATGGCGATGGGAGTTACGCATGTGCACTGACAGAAGAATAGACCCCTTAGTGTTCAAAGCACATGAAATTTACATTTTTTCCATTGCTGTAATTGAGATGTTGACAAATTGGAGAATATTGATGAGCCTTTGTTTTAAGTATTTCTTGCCAAGTTTGCTTTATTTTTTCATGGTTTGAACAATGGTGTGGGTTCAGCAGCAATGAGTAATAAGGGTAGAGTAAAGATAACTTTGATTTCAATATTTTGATGTGCCAATAAGAAATAAATTCTTAGGCAAATGGAATATGTTGTTTTAATCATTAGCTATGCATGAAAGAAAAATTGATGTTGACATCTTTGCTGTAAAATCGTTGTAATGGGGCCTTCCTTACAATTCATTTTTGTAAAATTCATTTTGTACATTTTGCAGCAATTGAACAATCCCTGCACTGTGAATAGGCAGAATTCCCAGAAATACTGAGACAGTTGGCCCAGTAACTGCTGAGCTCACACTGCACACCACATGCACATTAACCATGATCATGCCAGAACCAGCTTAGCTAAATATAGTCAAATTTTGGTATCCTCCCATCCTTTCTTTTATTTCTGTCTATTGCGTGGAAAAATAAATGTTTGCTGACTCCAGCAATTAAACAATAACTGCAAAAAGATGTGTGTTCCTACCCACTGTTCAATAAGTAGCATTAAAATTTCATAGTGAATTTTCACTTCACTGTACAGTTTTCTAATAATCAGGCTGGTAGCAACTGCAGATTCCTCACCTTTTATTAAATTTTAGCTTAGAGAGAGTGTGTGTGTGTGTGTGGTGTTTAAAATATTATACTTGTATTCAAGTTACTCACCTTGCCCTTACCTTTTAATCCACGTAGGTTTGTATATTTAGATGTAGATAAAAATCTACATACACATTTACTTCCATATTTGTAGTATGTTTTGCTGGGGTTTCAAATGCAGCCTAGTAAAACTCTGTCAATGGAATGTTTTCATAGTGGCAGTAATCTCTTTAAAATAACCCTAAATACAATATGACAGATGCCATCTGGAATAATCTTTTGCTAGTTGCTTTCAACTTTTATTTTTTCCTGCAGCTAAGTTCATCTAAAACTGGTCACTTACTGTTAACAGTAAACATAGTGAACTCTTTCCTCCACTTTTGTATGTGAATGTTCAGAGAAAAAAACTACATGATTTTACTTAAGGTATTGTTACTGTGGAGAGGTTTGTCTCCGATTTCATGTTTCTGGGTATTTTTAAATATATGTATGTGTGTATGTGCGTGTATATGTATTTATTTCTGTATTTGTATTTCAAAATACAAAGGTAGGATTCCCCCTTAGGCCATTCCTTCCATCTCAGATCCTATTCAGCCTAACCCTATTTGCCTCCAAATATTAGATAACATTCCATCCACTAAATTATAATTGTATGTTTGCTACAATATTAATGACTCCAAAATGCAACACATTCAAATATACTGTATTAAGCACTTAAACATCTTCCTGTGTTGCTACAGACTAATTTCTTCCTATATATACCAATTTATTTGAAAGATCTAGTGTTGGAATCTCTGGATTTTTTTTTAACATAGTTGTGTAAAGGGATGTCTCCTGATGCCTGTTAGAGTTTAATTTAGAGTAGTAATTAAACTTGAATACTGCCTCATAAACAAAAGATAAACAATAAACCAGCCACGTTCCCTGCTGTTTCATAGCTTTCTTTCCCAGATGTTTTAGCCTGATAATTTTTACATAGTGAACTACCTAACATGGAGTGCTATGGACAGAGGTCAAAGCCTAGTTCTTTGTAATGGTTTTATAAAAACTTTTCATTAATGAAATACTACAGAGTTTCCTTTGTGTAGCAGATAAAATTGTCAGAAACCGAAGGACACTCATTAATTGACTTTTTAATTCTCTCCCTCTTGTTTATTAAGACAGCTCTTATTTAAAAAACCCAACCCATAAGCTTTATTTTAACAGTTGATGACCAAGAAACATTTCTATTTCTTAATAAGGGGGTGCCTGAGCAGCACATTGGAATACTCTGTGTCATCCTTGAAAAACAAAAATGCCCTTGCAGGAGCCGCTCTCTCCATGTTGATCCTAAGCAACTACGGAAATGTTCACAGTGGAAGGCTTTTAATTTTTCAAGCTGCTCCTCGGGCTGCCGAAGCCTGCGTGTCCATCTCTGGGCCGCTCCTCGTCAGCCATGATCCTGCTAATTGCCAGGTACTGGTAGGCCGTTCAGCTGCAGGAGCCATGTTATTTTCACTGGGTGGGGTAATTACTGAAAGCTGAGAATAGCTGCACTAAAGACACAGGGATACTTTCATGATCCCATTAGCATAAGAGAGGGTAAATTATTCATGCCAAGTGAGGATTCTATGGGGAAAAGTATAGTTAATGCACATAGTTTTTAAATGTATCCCTTTCTGCTCTGAGACTAAATTCTTGTTGGATTCAGTTCTCAGACATTTACGGGAAAGCTCTAGTGGCATGTTAGACGCAGTTCATCTCTCTCTGTTTGCAGCGCTCTCAATAGAGACCATCTGGCACAGATCCAAAAGGTGATTAAACAAAATGATCAGCTCTTGTTGCTGTGTTACATGTCCAATACTCTGGATTAAAAAACATGACCCACAACAGTCAGCTAACAATTTTTTTTTTCCCCCTCTTTCTCGTTCCTCTGTAAGAATTCAGATGGTCCACAAATGTCTATGCCATCTTTGTGTCCTTATGGCCCATAATCATGAACAGGTTGTGCAAATGGCTCTTTCTGTAACACGGTCTGTTCCAGCAGCATAGAAACATTTCATATTAATTGGGTCAGTCTAATGTTCGTAATGACATGGGGAAAAATTACCCAAATGTGTTCTTATAGTAAACACTTAAAATGTGCCTTTCTCCGATTAGAAAGTGAAATTTGACATCAGGCTCATGTAGCTGATTTATTTTTTAAGATGGACGAAAATCAAAGCATGACACTGTCATCTGCTTAAAATAGTTTAAAGCCCCTTCTAACCAAATAAAAAAAAAGGGGGGGGGGAAG
>VZRX01001982.1:29433-106436 GCA_013398075.1 Notiomystis cincta
GGGGGGGAGGGGTGAGTTGTGGTTTAACACCACAATCAGGGAATGAATTTACAGTGCTATTCAGAAGAGTACTCCCTTATCATAAACAAGCTGATAATCACACTGAATCTAACTCCCAATTAGCTCTTTCTTTGCTCACAGAGATCAGTGTACATGTCCTCCTTAAGCCATGATATGTTGCTGTTGAGTCAGACAGAACGTTTGTATACCTTATGTCATATTCTGAATGTAAGGATTAATGTAATATATTTACCAGAAAACCCATCTAATCAGCAAGGTAATTTTTCAAACCAATCCCTTCAATGCCTGAGTTAAGGTAAAAATGCCAAGACTGCGAAGAGGGGACATATGTATCTTATCTTTTTGGGGTTGCATCAAATGCCAAGTACTAGCGTAAATTCAACAGAAACCAGACATTGTTGGAAAGTAATTAAAGAAATATTGAAATTAAACCTACCATATGAGTGAAATATTTGTAGGCCCATTTTGTTGCATGCATAACAATTTGCATGGAGTTGAACAGTATTTCTTTCTCTTGTACATCTAGAGTTGTACTTTGTTAAACATGACAGAGGAATCACCTCTGTAACTTCAGCCATCGGATTGGGGGGATCTATTTAATGCTGTGGGTGTTTACAGTCCAAAATCAGTAGGTTTACTTAGAGGAGATATTTATTTAAGGAAAAAAAAAGAGAGAGAACTGAAAGCCTTCAAATCTATGCCAAGAAAAATAAAATTCCACTTTTAAAAGTTTAAAAGAACCACTGTCAGCTTCCCTTACTGTGCAAGGTGGTTGTGGTTTAGCCCCAGCTGGCAGCTCAGCCCCACACAGTCACTTGCCCATTCCTCCTCGCCAGTGAGATGAAAGAGAGAATCTGAAGGGTAAAAGTGAAAAAATTCATGGGCTGAGATAAAGGCAGTGTAACAGGTAAAGCAAAACAAGGAATTAATTTAGTGCTTCCCCTCAGCAGACAGGTGTTCAGCCATTTCAAGGGAAGCTGGGCTCCATCATGCACCAGAGTGACTTGGGACAGCAATTACGTCTCTCTGGGCATCTTTCCCTTCTCTTTCCCACACTCTCTATGCTGAGCAATACACCATATGATGTGGAGTATCCCTTTGGTCAGCTGGGGTCACCTACTCCACCTCTGTGTCCTCCCCCCTTGTGCACTCCAGCCTCTGTGCTGGTGATGCTGTGCAGGTGCTGCTCAGCAACAACTCCCCCACCCTGTGTTATCAACACAGTTTCCAGCATAAACAGAAAACATGGCCCCATAATGGCCACTGTGAAGAAAACTAGCTCTACCCCTAGCAGAACCAGGAGGAAGGTGAAGGCCACAGACCTATGCAGAGTGCTTGGGGCAAGAGGGCAGGCTCACCCAGCTCAGGGCTGCTGGTGAATGAAAGGGACCCCGGTAGCCTTGTGGGGCTTAAGGCTATTACAGGGCAACTCATGCTCTGTTATCATGCTGATTTTCAATTGATTTTTTTTTGCTGTACAGTACTTGTTGAAGGCCCTCTAGAGCATCAAACACTGCATTATGGCACCACACACTGTAGTATGCTGGCCTTTTGTCTTTATGCCTTGTCTTTCTGCCTGAGAAAAGGAGTGCTAACCGCTCTTGCAGCTTCTGAGCACCTTCTCTATCGATATAGCAGGGGAAGTAGGACAGGTGAAGAAGACTTGACAGCTGTGTTTGTCTGATTCTTAATGCGATTTGAAATATTTGTTTACAGTTCTGAATTTTCAAACCATCCTGATTTTGAATTACTGTAAAATGTTGTTTTTAATTTATAAAATCACTTCTCATTTAAGTAAATGATTGCAGGGTATGAATAAATCTAAATCTGGTGTCTAAATATACTTTCTTAGTGTAACTTCTAGTAACAGGTACTACAGGTTGTTAAAGCTGGAGCTGAGGTTGCAGAAAGGTTTATATAGGCTAAAGTGAGTAATTTCTCCTATTTTCTACCTTCCTATTAACTTAAGCTATTGTATAATTTAGGTTTTTCGTTCACTAAAAAATCAAGCCATCGACATGTAAGTCTTAAGCTGAGGATTTTTAAAATCAGATGAGTGTCTATACGTTTAGGATATCATCTTCAAATAAAAGATTACCATTTTAACCAGTGATTTATACTGGTTTGTGAAAGCCTTTGTGCATGCAGTAAATGTAAAAGAGTATTTAAAAATGTTTGCAAGAATAACAAAGTGCCCCTGAAAACATATGTACAAATTTGGACTTGCAAGTTTCTGGTGTTATGTGAGCTATAAAGAAAGCAGTGTAGTCATAAAGATAGGATAATACAGGGGAGCAGTGACGGCCACCTTAATTATCCCACTACCTGCAGGCATTATCCAAATAACAAGTATGGTTGCTGGGAGGACATCTGTTATTTTGGTGGGCTCCCCTGTAGCTTCTCAGCTTTTCAGGAGGTAAAGGTATGTCTGTCTACCCAGGAGCAACTAACTGCAGAACTGAATCTGAGGGGACCTTGTGTAAGTTACGTGCCCTCTCTGACACGTGTCCTTGCCCAGCTGTGCAATAGGCACTGGAGTTCCATGAACTGTATGAAATGGTCATCTGTTGTTGTGGACTGCTCTGATTCTCCAGGAATGCCTGTTTATATAGAAAATTCAAGTGTGGTCTTCTCTTGGCCACCTTGAATTTCATAAAATAAGCTCTGGATATACTGCATTTGTAAATTATTGTATTGTCTGTTTAAAAACGCTTCCTCTTTTTTCCACAAAGGTGAAAACATGTGAATGAAATAGCCTTGATCTTTTAACTTTGTATTATAACTTTGTTTTTAATGAACAAGACTTATGAAGTAGCAAAAAAAGGATGTCCTGGATCACATCACCACTTCTTTAGTGACAATTCCATAAAGATGGAAAGTCTAAAGTGATGTTTCCAATGTTTGAAAAATCTTTGTATCACTATATATGGGTATTCCTTGTTTAGTGGTTTTGTCTCTCTCCCCCTGAACAAGCATACTAGCGGTAGACCAAGGAAAACTTGGATTCTGTGTTCATATTTATCTCCTAGGGACTCAAGGGTAATGTTGGTTTTATACAAGATTGTAAAATGCACTGTGGGTTTTTTTTCCTTCTTTAGGAATTCCTTAGTACTCTAGAGCTATAGAACGGGTTGTGGTGCTTAGTGACCTTGCACATCAATAGCTCTGTCTTTTAAACATGGACATTGATTTTTCTCATCCTGGCATGAGAAGATGTAGCATACCCCCTGCTTTGTTGCCTGTGAGTTTTCAGCATATGCAAAGGCAGTGGTGGCTAAGAATAAAAGCTTAGGTCATCAGAGATGGCAGCAGTATCATGAATAGACCCTTCGTATGTAGGTGTTTTTTGTTAATTATGAAATGCATCTTATCCATTTGAGAGGGAATTGATAATATTTTGTGTTGCTGTTTTACAGCTGTTTGTTACTGTCTTTGATCTTAAGCACACCAAACTAGATTTAGTAGCTTGGCTTTCTACAGAACCTAAGAACAATATTTTAAAGTGCACCAACTGGGTGTCTTGATGGCAGCAACAGTAGTCATGAAAGATCTGTCTTTTGCTCATGGATCAGTGGAGGGCTGTCCAGAGAAGGTCTGAAGGAAGGCAGTGTGAGCCAGTTAAAAGCAGTTCTTCCCTCTTAGAGGAGAGACGAAAAAGACACTATTCCCATAAGACCTTGATCCTTCTTGCATGGAATCAGTAGCAAGAGCAGAGGTGCTACTGCTTTCAGATATGCAAAGGTTGGGTCAAATGCATCCAAATAAATTAAAGCGGAGCATGATTCTCCTATCTTAAAAAGAAATATACAAAAAAAGCCCTATTAGGTTTTTTTTTATAATTTCCATAGGAACTACTGGCATAAAAGCATCTACAAAAAGAGAGCCATAAAGTTCTAATACTTCCTAATGTATTTTGGAACAAAATTTCATTACACTCTACATTCTAGAGGACAAATGTTAATAAACACTGGGGTTTTTATATTTGCATGACAAAGTTTTGAATAATTTTTTTCCTCTGGTGGTTTTTATATGTTAAATTGAGCTTCAGAGAAAAATTAATTTGTGCTTTCAGTTCAGTTGATTTCTTGAAATGCCAACAGTTTTGAAAATTTCTCTGTTGGAGAAAATAAAGCTGTGCAGTAAACTCAAAGGAGTTTGACTGCTTTGATTGTACTCAATATATTAATTCAGGTAGGTGTGGAGTTGGAGAAAGTAAATGATTCTTTGTTCTCTGCTGTTACATATGGGTGGTTTATAAGTGACAGCCCCAAAGCCTGTCTGTTTTTAGGTTATTTGTGAAGCTGTCTTTACCCCGGCATAAGGAGCTAACACGGGGAAATTGTCAGGTGGCAGAGTTGGCACCGTGGCCCTGGTGACCCTATTCCTACCTACAGCCGGGGCAGTGAGCCCAGGAAAGAGCAAGACAAAGTGGTTTCCCCCTGCTTCACTGACTTCCCAGCTGCTCTGAGGCTGAAGTCCATTGCTAACTCCAGATGCTCAAACTTGCACTGAGTGCTGTCCTAAACTGCTGGCCTCATAACTCATGGAATGAGCTCAAATTATTTTATGGATGGTTACCTTTGTACACCCTTGGCACTATACATTCCTCATGCACAGGCTAGGATTGGGGTCTTCTATTTTCTTGTGTAAACAAAGCATTTGCTGTAACTGACAAGGATTGGTGGAGCAGCCATGAAAGCGAGACAGGGGAATTCAGCAAATTCTCTATTAATATGTGATTTGTACCATGAAATTTTTTGACAACCCTGGCATTTAATTCTTAAATAAGTAAAGACTGCACTTTTCCTTATAATCTTGCATTATGCCCACCGGCTTACTATGGTGACACTTGTTTAAGCAATTACATATGTTTAAATTTTCCTTGGGCCTCTCCACGTACAGCTGCAAGTTGGTCATACCTTGACTAGAGGCAGCCCTCATTCCCAGAGTTCAGCAGAGGGAATATGGCAAATACACATATATAATTTTATTGCAGGACTTGGTGCTAAGGTTTTAAATAATTTACGAGCGTAAAATTGGGAAACTCACATGAACTCCCTCTCTAATTTTACACTCCTGCCTAAAGAGGATGGAACAGCGCACAAATAGCACAAATCAAAATTTTTCAGCTTGAAGCTTCCTTCCTAATTCCTCGCACCTCAGATTTACCACTTGCTGACGGTTCTCCATTGGGTGGGACTCCTGACCCTGTGCATCTGTTAAAGGGGATAGTTTGGAATGAACACAGCCTCCTACTCAGAAGGACCGCAGCGTTCTCTTAGCTCCTTCTAGATGCTTGAACAAGCAGAGGGCTTAAGTGAAATCCTTTAGCTGAGCCAAAATCTGTTCTTATTTAGGGACTAATCCAAAGCCTGTTAAATCAACAGAAAGAGACTTTGGTTGACTTCAGTGAGCTTTGGATCAGGCCCTTCCTTCCTAATACATCTGAAATCAATGGAGGTACATTGGGCTTCTGCCAGTAAAGAAAAAAAGAAAGAAAAAAGGGAGAGGGGTTGTCCTTGTGCTTTATTTGTACAGTACCTAACATATTGAGGTCCTGGTGCTCACTCAGACAGTATCCCAAGTGCTTCATTGGGACAACAGTAATTTTGAACTTGATTGGTGTTCATGGACTTCCATTCAGCTGGGTACATAATTCTCTTATTTAAAACAACCATATAAGCTGTGCATCCACCTCATGCCCACACATTATTTTTCTTTCTAATGTTTTATATAAAGAAAATTATTGCAAAAAGTAAAAAGGGAGGATGTCAGTTTTTTAGAGTAGGATTCTTTTTCCTTGTTTTTCTGTGCCCTCAGATTGTTAATAAAGCTGTTTTGAATGAAAAATACTCAGGCCATAGAACATGTAAAACCCAATGAGTGTAACTGTCAGCTCTCTGCCTTGAGAAAATTATTAGAGCCCCATGTGTTCTCTACAGCCAAAGGCTGTCACCTTGATATTATTTCTACATTAATGCCTTTTATTTTTATTTCTCAGTATTAAGATGAAGTCCAAACTATAATCTGCCACTTGTTAAAGATTTTAATGTGATAATTAGCATTATAGAGATGGCAAATATGTTTTAGGCAAGAAATGGCAAAGGACTGAAACTCCTATGTGTGTTTCAGCACAGACTTTCCATTTTCGGAAGTGCCTACAGCAGCTGAAGTAGGACCTCAGTCTGGCAAAGGCTGTTACATTGTCTTACCCTGTATATTGCAAGTCCTGTCACTGAAATCAAGAGGCCCACAGTGGGGTTAATTAGGACCACCTCAGCCTTTGTAGGATTTGTTTTCAATTGACAATTTTGCTCTAGTCATAAGCTACAAATATTTTCCCTAAAGTTGCTAAGTTTTGTCTACTTTAGCTTATTAGACTTTTGATTAGATTTTATGTGCTTCTGAGTTCATGCACTTAAGATTCATTTTGTGTATTCAGACACTTAGCATATTTTGTGCAAAACATCTGTCACAATGTGAAAACGTATTTGAGTAAGAAAATATTTCTGGTTCATATCTGTTTTTTTTTTCAGTGGTAAATTTAGACATATATTTCTGGATGCAAAGTGTTAAACTTAATGAATGCTTTATTTTAATAGATATATTTAGTCAGAAGTCTTTTATCCATTTTGTGTAAAAAGGTAAATTCCCGAAGTTTATAGTATTACAAAATTAAATTTTAATTTAGAGACTACCAAAATGTTTAATGCATATAGATGTCTTTCATTTTAGGGAAATGGGGACAGGCTGATCTGTGCTAACATCCCGTATGACTTACAATTCTGTATGTTCTGTTCTTTGCCTGTGAAAGGATCGTAAAAAGAAAAAAAAATACTGCAATGCTCATACTTCATCCAAGAGACAGTAACAATGCAGTTTTCCAGTTAAAAAACATAACAAAACCCATCATATTAGTGTAGAATATTTCTTAGATTTTAATTACGTACAGATTTTACTGTTTTCTTTCAGTTTTAAGGGACAGTCTTACAGTTTTAAGGGAAATTCTCTGAAGTTCACAAACTTACTTTAGACACAGTCCATACTGTGTATCTTATACTCTATATGCTCCTGCCTTCTCCTTTCTTCTCTCAGAAAAATGAAATTCATCCTACCTTATCTATTTCAAGAAAACCTTCTGTAGTGCATATCTGCAATGATAGATGAAACAGTTTCATTTATTTGTGAATTGGCTGTCCTAATTATTTCCCTGAAGTAGATGTTATTAGCAGTTCATATTCCCAGCTCTGAGCATAGCTCGGATAAAGTTCTGTGTATGAGCAAGGTTTTATGAAAGAAGGGCTTCATTGATTTCCTTTTTTGTTTTTAAAGATCTTTCATTCATGCTATTAATCTATAACTCAGCCTTAGATACAAATTTGCCCCCTTTTTTGTTATTTTGTTTTCCCTTCTGAATCTGAATTTGGCCCAGCCTTTCTAATCTGGTAATTCATCACTGACATTCAGGGTTTGGTTTCAAACCCCTCTCTACTTTCTTGTAAACTAATCCTACAGTCCTAAGACCACCAAAGAGAATGTCATTTTAGCTAGAAGTCCACACTGTCAGAATTCAGGTTTACTGTATGCCAATTAACCCTCCTTTAAGCTCTTCCAAATGGCTATCAATCTGGTTTGTTTAAAAGAAATAAGCTGTCCTTTTATTTTAGAACTAGTAAAGAATTTTACATCTTTCTAAAGCAATTTTCTGCATTCTTACTGACTTCATTGATGTGAATGTAAAGTACACAATAGGTCAAATTCTGACTTCAGTGGGAGTTGGTGGGAGCACAGTCTGTACATCTGAAGGCAGAATTGATTCAATCTTAGCGTGCCTGTGCAGAAAAATATATCTCTAATTTGTCTTCATATAATCAGTGAGTACAGCTTTGAGTTTGTTTCTCATGCTACTTTCATGACTACCTTACTCAAGCTCAGAGGAACTGCTCATGATCTTAGTAGGTGTGTGTGTATTTTTTTTCCTAGTTTATTCACATATAAACATTTTACATGCTTCCTTAGAGAATTTCCTTGTAAGGTTCAGTTATTCTTCAGAGACCGAGAACTCCGTCTAGCACGTAATTTGTAAACTATGCAAAGAGCACCCTGCAGCTGAGGCAAACATTTGAACCATCCACTTGGACCTGCTTTGCTGCCACTGTAGGACTCTTGGATGCAGAGTCCTGTACTGTGGCTGTAAGGAGCAGGATATACTCACACATGACCACAGATGTCCAGTGCAGGATCCGTGTATTGGTCCTCTTTTCCAGCCTTCCATCAAAGAGCTGTTTGTTACAGCATGATTAGTTTTATTTTAGATCATTTGAGATGGATATTGTTTTTGAATGTAAAAAACCCCCAACACAGTATCCTCTGCTCTTATGCCTTCTCCATGCTCATTAACTGTTCTTGAGCTGTCTGTCTTATTCCAATGGAGCAAGGTGTAACTTCTTTGAGCAAAATTAAATAATTGCATCCAAAAGAAAAGGAATTGCATCCCAAAGAGGAAGGTCTGTTGGCAGGAATGTTGCTGTTAAATTCAGGTGAAACCATGGACTTTTTACTTGTGTACTGTACCTCAAAACTGAGTAAAAGCTGTATCTTGCACATTCAGAAGAAAGTCTTCATATACACCAGGCTTCTTATGCTTTAAATAGCTGAATTGACAGACTTGATCCACTCAAATTTTACTTTCTTACTTTCCTTTAAACAACTTGTTAGCAACTTCTTATTTTTATTTTAGAATGCCATAGGTACAAAACATTGGCTTTTAAAAATAAAATGTTTTTCAAAGTAGTTTAGGCCTTTAACATAGCATTAGAATATTTCCTTCTCTAAATCATCTCCTGTAAATTAAAATGCAACAGTCAGCTGGTTTCCTTCCTGTCCTATGAGTATTTAAGGTTATAATGTTAGAAATTCTAAGCTTAGCTCCCACTCCTCCTCCTATTTTTTTTTTTATTTAAGTTTCTGACTTTGGGGGGTGGTCTCATAGTTGCATTAAGTATCCATGAAAGTAGGGTGGGTTTTTTTGTAGGAGTGGGCTTTTTTGGTAGTGTTGTAGTCTTTGTTTGGTAGGTTTGGTGGGAGAGTTGCTGTTTTTTGGATTTTTTTAATAGCATAGCAAAGAATAATGGTACATAAACGTTTTAAAAGCTGTTTTTGTAAAATGTAAAGCATTAATAAAGGTTTATCATGTTTTGCTTGAATCAGCCTTCATCTGTTACAAGAAACTGTAGAACTGCAGACAGGCTATGGCTTTTCTCATGTCCAGGGGAATCCACTGAATCTTGGCCTTCATTTAGGATTCCCTCCTGATGAGCAAATTCCCATGACCGCTTTTGAAGCTTTAAAAGCTTTGGTTTTGTTTTAAAAGGCCTCTGAGCATAGGCAATGTTTTCATAGGCATTTAGAAACAAAAACTTGAGCTTTTAAACCTTCAAATGTCGCTGTGGGGATTCACTTGGCTTCTCAGCAGACCAAGTCTGAGATAACACCTGCAAGAAGTGTGTATCTGTGTGTGTGTATTTTGTGAAATTGTGATGCACCATCTCAACTGACCCACAAACGTGACAGTGGTGTGTGTGGAAGTCTTATTGTTATGTTTTGCTCTTACTCAGTTTTAAGAGCAAGCTATTATTTTGGTTCTGTGGCACAACTGATGTGGATAAGCCAATTTTGGTTTTAGACTGTTTTAATTTCTTCTGCCCTCTTTGTCCTGTGATGCAAAGTCTGACAGATTATCTTCAGAAGAACAGACTGAGTTAGAGTCCATGGTTATGATACATTATCTAAAGGGTACTGGGTTTTTAGCTTCAGTCTTACTTTTTTCTTCTACAGCTAACATCAGTTGCACAATAAAAGGTAGTGTTCTATAAATAGATGAGTTATACCATATGTAAACCCAGGTCTGTGATTACTAGATGAGAAAAAATGCTCAATAGAAATGAGTGCAGAAATCATCAGGCTGGCGAAGTAACAGAAGTACTTATTTGCACTGCTTTTCAGCTCCATCTCTATGTGTCTTAAACACCTGAGGTGAAATTTTGTCATGTTTCAGAGGGAAGGGGATTTTCAGAATTAAGGATAAATACCAAATGAATATATTAACACTGCTTTTCTCCTGTCCTGTGCTGTTCTCAAAACACCTGTTAAAAACAAACAAGCACATATTTCGAATTGATGATACTGACTGGCAAACTTGGCACCAAATAACCTGCTGAAGCTAAAATGTTGATGCAGAACATGTGCTTAACTTAACAGTCCATAACCCTGTTTTTCGAACACTGAAATACCTACCCTGAGGAAAGCTCATAAAACGAAGGTCTTTAAAGTTCATAGATTAGACCAATGGAGTTGTGGCCCTTTTTAAGAATGTGCATCTTCATTGACTCCTATTAATTCAAGATGGCCAAGTGTATAAAATATGAGACATGAAAGCACCGAAGATTTTTTTTGCTGAAAGTGTGCTTTCCATAGGTTCAGTATCTAAAGGAATGAGAAGAGAAGGGATACTCGGAGAGGCAAACACTCTGCAGCTGAGAGGACTACATATTGCAGGCAGGTCTGAAAGAATCTCTGCTTGGTTTCTAAGGGTATTTAATTGAGCTTTTTACAACATATAATGATTAATTCTTCTAGAAATTCCCAGTGCCCTTAAGATTCTATTGCTTGGGATTAGGTTGAGCAATTTGGCATATCTCTAATCGTGTTTCCCCATGTGTAACATTCCAGCCATGTCTGTCTTACTTTACTGTTAAATATATAATTTATAAACAGATAACAATCCTGATAAGCTTGTTTCAATCCATTCTAGAATGAAATTACTTGTGTTGTATTACGTGTGATAGCTTCAAACTGCTTTAGAGTAACTGTACTCAACAAAGAAGAAATCTTTGTTATACTATTTATCTGGAGGCAGTGGAAATTAAAAATCTGAGCTACTGTAACAACCAGGACCTATTATTTCTGAAGTGTTTCCTGAGAAGTAAACTTTCTGCATCAGGCAAATGTGAATTTGTAGCAAATATAGGAACACAGAATTTTCCTTTTTGCACTTGTCCACACAGGGTACATATTTGTTTGTTACTTTGAAATTAAAGAAACTAGTATATTAAGCTGTAATGAACTTTCTTCATTGAATTTTTCTGGCTGTGTAAGTTTTCTAACAAAAAGCTTGCAATCTTCCATTTCACCAAATATGTGCGCTTTTTTGCCTCTAAACTATATGCTTTAATGTTAGACATTTTGGGATATGGTGGTTTTATTTCTCTTTTGTGGGAATAAACCAGACACATCTTCTGGTGCTGAATAGCCTGACAGAAAATGAAAATAGAAATTTTAAGCTGTGAATTGGCAAAAGGGAGTCAGACTGTTTTTTTTTTTCTCAGTGTTCCTTACTTTTTTGATAGCTGAACAAAACTCAGGGAGAAAAAAACAAGTTGTCCTTAACAAGGAAATTATTTAGAAGTGCAACATGTTTACGTATCTGGATAAGAACAGTGCATTGTTAGGAGCGACTGCATGAATTGCATGATGCAACCTTTTGACAACGGAGTGTCTGCTGGAGACATCTGTGAGGGGTGACCTTTCACCCTAAGGAAGAATGCTCTGAAGGTGGGGAATGCCCTTATCTGTCCTGGCCCACCATGCTCAGGGCTGTCCTGGCCCGCTGCCGTCCTTGCACCCGCCTGGTTACATAGCTCTGCACATATAAACTGGACGAGCCCAAACCGAGCAGATTCTCCTGAAGAAATGTTGAAAGCCAGCTTGCTTTTGCCTTGGTGGGAAGGCAGAGGTTAAATCAGGGCTTCAGACTGTATGAAATTAGGATGAGACACTTAGCCTTTAAGTAGCATTATCTAATAAGGCACCTGAAGAAGGATTGCTAATATCTGATGTGCCTGTCACTCTCTCAGAGCCTTTCCTTCTGTGGATCACTTGGTACCACTCTCAGGGAAACCTGTATAAACAGTGTGTTACCCTTCAGACACACAGGTCCAAGTTACAGACTGTTGTGTGCAGGCACAGAAGGTATCAGCTTTTTTTTCAGATATTAGGAAAGGGAAGGAGAAGGGCTGAGGTATATTGGGGAAGAAATAATCATAAAGTGTTGGAAATATTTTCAGACCAATGTATTTCTGATTTTCAAAAAAAAGAAAGTCCACTGTACTGGTTGTAGTCTAAGAAACTTTCTGTTATTGTACTCTGTTGAAATCACCCTGGCACAAGTGACTCTCTGAAAAGCAGCATCGAGCAGGTCACTGCTGCTTCTCATAACTCGCTGCTGTGTCTGCAGTGGTTATCCAGGAGCAGCCACGGCCCTACTGTTAGGCAACAAGAACACACATCCCATTTATTACAGGTGAAGTGGTGATTTCTTGTCTCAAGTGGCTGTAGTGTTTTAGGAGTGTGGTTTGGGCTTGTTTGTTCTTTGGATTTTAGGTTGTTGTGGGGTTTTTTTGGTTTTCTGGTTTGTTTTACTTTAAGTGAAAACCCAGGTAATATAAGGATCTTTGACTGCTAAGAATGAAAGAGCAAATATTCTATCCCAAAGGTGGAGCAGTCTTGAAGAAAACA
Organism: Notiomystis cincta; assembly: GCA_013398075.1. Lineage (NCBI taxonomy): Eukaryota > Metazoa > Chordata > Aves > Passeriformes > Notiomystidae > Notiomystis > Notiomystis cincta. The sequence goes on from VZRX01001982.1 coordinate 42,031, forward strand.
GGTTACTCCCCCTCCTCCCCTCAACACTCTTTAGTCCCACAGAACGACTGCATGCTTCAGCACAGATTTCTCTGCTAGTTGGATCCCAGGAGGCCTTATTGAGTGCAATGCTGCTCGGGGAGTTGCAGCTGTATAAAGTGGGGGGAAAAAAATGTAGTTTGTACGAATTGTTCTTTACCTTGGTTTGGGTTCAGCATGGCAGCTGCACTCCGACTTTGTGTGTGACAGCACAAAGGACAGCAAAAGTGAAAAGCAAGTCAGCAAGTAGAGAGACAAAAGCAACGATCAGCTAATACAGCTCCACATGGCCTAACTAATTTATGAGAAAAAAACTGTTCTGTTCATTGGATCAGCACTCTGAGGAGGCAGGTGGAATTGTAGGAAGTTTTCATTGAGTCTCTGGAGCAACTAAGGAAGTCACTAGAGATTCTTCTCAGTTTGAACTTTATCAGGGTCTACGCTTAATCAATATGGTATTGGAAAAAGAATTAATTACTAAAGCAGAATAAAACAGCTGCATTTTAAACTAAGGATCCATCAATTCAGTAATCTTCCAGTTACAGGCTAGGTGCCGTGAGGATCATTTTGACTTCATGTAATGAGGAACTGAGGGAGTTTCCTCATGAACAGGCTGGGAATTCACATTAGCCTATTTCAGCTATTTGTCATCAGTACAACTCATTTCTCCCCTTCTGAATTACAATTTGTATTTGATATACTGTCAAACCCACAAAATTCCCATATTCATGGAACTGAAAGCATTAATGTGGAAATCATTGTCACCATGAGAAAAAGTCTTAACCTTCCTGAGCCTCTTTATTCTATAGGCTGCGGCTCAAGTGGTTTCATGCCGGACATACCTCTATTGTGTTCATTGTGAGGGTCAGGGACCTGCCTGTTGAAGAAGCAGTAATTTGAACACAGCCTGTAAATGTTTCATCTGTAATTTCCATAATGGTGAATTTCAAGGAGGGCTGAGAAGGGTTATGGGAGATGAATTAGGTTTTTAGTGAGCTCATTAGGAAGCCAAACAGAGTTTAGACAGCAAGGCGGTGAGTGTGGCTGTAATCAGTTCTGCTCGCTTTGTTCCCTGCCTTCGGGACATTTTTTGAAAACTTCATGGCAGGGGCTGATGAGAATATACTGAGCAGAGGCTGCAATCTGATGGTTGACTTGTTGATTTGTAAACCTCTTAATTCATTTTTTGTTCAATTTAATCTTTTCTTTCTTAAGGAAAATTAGTTGAATGTTAGCCCTCTTTGCACTATTCACCTCTTAAATTATGCTCATTTTGAGGAGCTTGTTATGCCTGAATAAACATGAAATGACTTGGCATTTTCCCATAAGAGGCACACCCATTTTAATACCATGTATTTACCATTCCTGGAAATGTCTCATTAACTTCTGAAAATCTGTGAGCATGATATTTTTGGGCTACTGTAACACACCTCTTGGCAGTCACAGAAGGCAGTTTGGTTAATGCCTCATAATATCCATTTTTATTCTCAACATGAAGAAAGGCTCTCTATAGAAAATTGATGCAGTTTGCTCTGCTAATTTTCATGCTCATTCCAATTAATTTAACATGACCCAGATTTTCTTCCTCGGGCTCATCCTGACTAATTAGTAAGGCAACACCTAGAACAAGTTCTGTTTAATAACATTGAGGAACACTAGTTGTGAGTGATTTTGATGCTAATAAAGATATTCACTGATGGGACAGATATTTGATGTCAATTATAGTATGTAATTTAGAAGTCCCTATGTGCTGGATAGGGTATAGGAAGGCTGGCAAATCACTATGGGAGATAATTTTTTTTTTCTTTTTGTTAAAAAGACTTCCAAAGCACCTAGCTATCCTCAGGGACCAATTAGTTTATTTTTTTGGTGCAACTAGTAGTATTGTCAACTAATTCCACAGTAATAGATGGGGTGGTGCTGCTAGGGATGTACAATCTGTGAACCATCAACAACCAGGGCCCAGGCTTGCATAATTTACTGAACCTTTATCACATACAAGAAAAGCCACCATTGGTACCAGAAAGCAGCAAGGTCAAGGAGAAAAGGATAGTTGTCTTACCTCCTTGATATAACTTTTCTTTCCTTGGCATTGGCCAGGTGAATCAGTCTTGGAAGAAATAAACAGGGTTGAAAAGGAGGCTTTGTTAGTGCTTCATCACTGAATTGTGAATGCTGGTGTTCATTTCAGAAAAATGGTCCCAGACCTGCACTCCATGTGATAATTCTTTCCTGTTCTCAGAGTACTCTCCATCCAAATGTGAGGGCTGGTGCTCATCTAAGTGTCCTCCCTGCAGAGAGGCCAGCAGCACGGGCAGGTCTTGGTCCCTTGGAGCACTTTTCCTGGGAAAGCTGATTTGCTCTGTCTGTGTAATCCCCAGAAACAGAAACACAGCATGTGTGGCAGGGGAAGTGAGGTCCAGAAAGTGTTTTGTCATTGAGTTCATCAGAGGTAGAAAGACGAAATGACAAACCTTAGTTTTCCCCTGGTCTCTCAGAACAAATTCTCACACATGCTGCAGGAAGATAGAGACCGGATAATAACACTGTTCATGCTTCAGGATTTTGGTCAGTCACAAATACAAAAAGCTGTCTGGTCTCTTTAGCAAAATTACAGTGCTAAGAACTTACTTTTGCTTCTAGTAACAAAAATGGAAATCCTGATATTTAGCTGAAGGAGAAAAGAAATAAGATGTCCTTGTACATCTATTTTGATCACAAGTACTTATGTCCAAGAACCTGCCTTCTAACAGAGTATTTCAGGATGTTCTTTTTATGATATGCATTTAGAAATGAAGAATTAACAAAAACAATAGCCATGCTCAGACTTGAAAAAATGTTATGCTCAAACGAGCACAGTAGTCTCTTGGCATGTTTGTATTTAAAAGTAGTAAAATATGATATTCGCTTATGCAAGAGCCACCACCAATATTAAATATTACTTTCAAAGTAGTTTTCATTGAAAGCTGTGTGCCTTGCTTATTTGAGCAGTTTAAAAAAATCTTTTCCTTAAAATTTGCTGAAGGTAACTTTCTGAGCCAATAACAGAAAAAGGGAATAGAATATCTTGTGTTAGATAATGCTTCAATGCTGTTAGCATCTCAATTCTTATGTGCTGTATAAATCTCTGTTAAGTTTTAAAAGCTGACATAGTAAAACACAGGTAAAAATATCTTAACTATAAAATTGCAAAGGGGCGGTTGATGTCTTTGAGACAAATCTTAATTGCTGAGATCCTATTTGCTTTTTTCTTCCCCCTTTTTTTTTTTTTGAGTACCGAGCCCTCTCATTGGCATCATTTCACCAAGTTTTTAAGAGTAGGGGGAGAAGGAGAGAGAGATGGAGAGACTGTGTGAAGTTTCTTCTAATGCATAATGCATTTAAACACTGTACTTTCTGGATTGATGCCACTAACCAGCTCAGAAATGATTCCTGTTTCCTCCTTACAGACTTGCAGTAAGGAGTCAGAGATGACCATGTCTACAGTCATTCCTGGCTGGTGTCAGAACATGACAATTCTGTTGTTCTGGGTCAGTGGTGAATAACTCACTCAAATGGTGCAAAGTCAGCCAGTTCTTAATTTTTTATCTCCTCAAGAGTGCATTCAGTGACTTTATCACTGAGAAGAATGACTCCCCTGCCTAGTGTGATCAAGATCTGGAAATTTGTTGCATCAGCACATTTAGCCTGGACTGCTACTTGATTGGTGGGGCTTATATTTGATCTTATGGCAGACAGGCCAGCTCGCTGACTGGCTAGGTGAACCCAGGTCCAGAGGGAAACTCTGTTTTACCCATCTGAACCTGAAGGAAGGGAAGTCTCATAACTTGCCAGGCTTTTCATTTGGGGTCCCTACATGTAGGCAACCCTATCTCCTTTGAAGGGAGGAGTGGGAGGTGTCAGCTCTCTGGAGCCCAGCTTGTGAGGCTCATCCCTAGGAAGAGCTCAGGGACACAAATCAATCTAGGAAGACTTTGTAGGCACTGCATATTTGTGTTTTGTAATATTTTCTGTGACAATGAAAGACTTGAAATGAAATTACAGATTATGAGCAAAAGGGCAAAGCATCAGGTGTCAGAGTAGGTGTCTGGGCTTTTGAGTTTTGTGCTGTGAACTTTTAAAAAAATAGTGTTACAACAACTTAGTACCCCTTGCTTTTGCTATTCTTATGCTTCCTTTTGTTCTAAACCCAATTCACTGAAACTTTTGTCAAAAGCTTTTCCCCCTGTTTCTACAGAATTATGTGTATGTCAGTTCTTTCAATCACTTAAAGTAGCCCAAAGCATTTTATGGAACAGTTTGGCTGCAGACAGAGGTTGCCATAGCCATCCCTTCTTTTTTGCTTGTTTTTAAATCATATTATCCTAAAACAAATCAGTAAAATTATACAATGGAAAAAAAATTCTTGTCTGCCTTTCTGATATCATAAAGATATCTGTCAGGGACTAACTAGGAGCTTTAGCTCTCTTATGCTTCCTCTTTTAGTCCATCTACTGAACTTCAAAGAAAAGAAACATTTCAGGCCTTTCCAGTAACCACTTTTAAGCATCCAATATATATAGCACGTAAGTTATAGATGGTTTATACTTTACATTTACAAGGCTTCTTGGAGGAAAAGACTTCTGAGAAACGGTACCCCCAAAAATAAGTATGGGCATGTCCAAAGCACGCAGTTGTCATCTGGAGAATGATTCACTAGTGGGAGCAAGACTCGATCGAGTCCTTCGTTTTGAGCGCCAAGTAGCATATCACTTATAAAGAGTATTAGTTGTGTTTCCAAATACATAGCACACTATATTTAAAGTACAGGCTTTAAGTTAAACCTACAAGAGCAGACTGTCAGTGTTCCCACGTAACCCTTCACATTCTGGCATTTTCCAGACTGCCAGCCAAATGAACACTTTAGGAGGAGGTGCATATATATGTCCGCAGCACCCAGCGGGTTAATCCACCCCACTGTGCATAGGTGTTGGAGCTCTTATGGTATGTAAGACTTGCCAAGTTTGGAGTTGTTTTGTACTTTTGAATTTTTTTTCTGAACTATGCATTCACAGCAAGCATCACTTCTTATGCTGTTCAAGTGATTGTGAATGCATATCAAGACAGTGCTTTTATTTGTTTTATGTAACACACATTTGTGTACATTTTATCACCAGAAAAAGTTTTTAGGGTTCATTTTGAGACCTTTCTACTAAAGCATCTTATTTTTTTAAGCATTTAGCCATCCTCCATTTTTTCTTTAATACATCTTAAAATAGATTAATGTGCATTTTGGACTTGTGGCCTAACAAGTGTCCTTTTCAGTAATTGAAGCTGTTAACGTAGTAACTCTTAGGAGCATCTGTCTGTTATATTTCTAGTCCTAACATTTTATTTTTTTTAACGATGAAAAAGTCTTATCCATGTGTACCTGTATTTAATATTTCAACTAGGGCTTTCTTAATAACTATACAGCCCTGAAAAAAGAGATTTGTAATGTGAACAGTACATGGACTCTTGCTGTACTAGTGGTCATCATTTTAGGGGCTGTCTCCTGAACAAGCAGTTGTGTCAAACAGCATAGGGTCTAAGGGGAACTGCAAGACATTAAAATATCTCACAGTTCATAACTACTTTTAACAGCTGTAAGGAAAATTGAGATGCTCTGATTGCTATTTTTCTTAGAAAAAAACCCAGTCATTTTTACTCTTGAAGAAACTACATTAATGATTTAATGAAGAAGAATGGTGCAGGATGTTAGTCATCATCTACTTTTAAGTTCTCACATTCTGCTATATATAAACAACTGCAAAATAGTAAAGGTTAAATATTGATGAGGTACAATTGAACGTAATTACTTCAACTGCAGGTAGAATTTTAATTGAACTTGGCTATTTTGCCCACATTTGATATTATTCTAATGACAAAAGTAACAGGATAACAAATAAAAAAGGATACTTAGAACAAAATATAGTTCTTTAAAGTATACTTTCATACAGTTGATTGAGAAAACGAAAAAACGTTATCCCAGAACTAAAAAAGGAAAGTAGTCTCTTAAAGGAGATGTGCTTTCAGCAAAAGAAAAATATTTTTTTTGTCTCCTGATTTCTTTAATGACTTGTTATTGTTGCCTCAGCTGTAGCCAGTCTGCAGCTGGTATTCTTAACAGAATTACTATGAGAATGCCAAAAATACTTCTCTAAAAATATATAAAAAAAGATTTAAAAAGAATGCCACTTAAACTGCAGCACAAGGACACTTTGTGTGACAGTGTTTAGTAGGATGGAAAATTTAAACAGAATAACAGCTATTTACATTCACACTGCAAAGTAATTACTGAAGCATATAGAATACTTAAACCTATTTCAATAATGCTTTCCTTCAGCCTGGATACCAAAAACTGGGAGTACACTTACCAACTTGTACTGAGGTGGGGAGGGTGGGAATTGAGGTTAAAACCATGCATAAAAAAGTACACTGAACATTTTCCTGGTGAGGTACAAAGTCAGTTTCACTTTTAAATAGAAGAGCATCATAAATCAGCATAAACCACATGTTTTAATGAGTGTATCTCCTCTGGAATTGTGCAGTGCTTGCAATTCTCTGTGAACAAGACAAGGATCTGGTCTTACACTTCTTACTCAGGCAAAACTGCCACTGACATTAATGATAATTTTGCTTGAATAGAACAAAGTGCTTGATGGGAGTTGTGCCAGCATGAGGGGTGCGAGATTAGGATAAACGTGCAAAAAAGTACAACTTCAAATGGCTGTACCTTTGACTTCTCCAGCTAGCATTTCCTCCAACTACAAGGATCTTAATTATAACATTTTCTGGTTCAAAGATTAACATTTAGCATTCTGGGAAAGACTTTCTGGACTTTAGTAACCTGATCAGCACGGTCTCCTTTTGGTCTCTGCCTCTTTCTGGTTCTTTGTATTGCAGGGGAGATGATAGTATCTGGCACATTCCTCGGATGTCTTGAAGATAGCAGCCTTCTGTGTTTGGGGCTGAAAGATTGTGAACTCTGTGTTAGCAGAAATGCCACACAGGGGAGGTGAATAGAACATTAAAAAAGCTTTAGCTTTAGGTACTGCAGCGCAAGCAGAGTTGAATTTGAGAGCTGGGACTTAAGTGGACATTTGTCCCTGCTTTCTTCCTTAATAAAATCTGAGTGTTAACTGTGGGTAAGGGCATTTGAGAGATCACTAAAAATGAATCATTGAGTGCCCAGAAGAGCTTTATTATGATATACTATGGAGAACTTTAGAATATACCTAGTACTTTTTAAGTGGTTATCAGATGCATGTAGGAGTTACTATTATGGAAGTGAATTATTTTGTCCTTTGCTGCAGAAGCAAAATAATTTGCCAAATTAAAATGTCAAAATAAAACTCATCAAAAACTGGATCTGTGTGGTCCTTTCTGGCCCTGTGCTCCCATCCAATTTTCTTTTGCCCCATGAAAAGCTATTGAGCAAAAAAATCACAAGCTCCAACCAGCAACGTTTGTTGTGCTTGTGTATGTGTAATCCATTTTGAAAAAGCCTGACACAATACTAAATCTGGGGAAAAAATCTCAGTGCAGAAATCCTGACCGGCCAAATTGATTTAAAAAAAATATTACCAAATTTTAAAAATCCCCAGACTGATATCGAGTTCCAGTACTGAGTCCTTGTGGGAAGAGGCAGGAGAGGTGGCTTAGTTCAGTTTGTTTGCCCCAGAAGCAATTAGATAGAAGGAATTATTCTGCTCCCGAAGTTCCGCATAGACGTTGCCACTGCCCAGTTAACCAGTGTGAAAATACCATGGAAAATAAATTATTAAACTATACTGTTATTACTAACTTGCCAGTTCCAGAGAAACAAATGCAGCCACATTTACATATGTGTCCATCTGTCTGTTTTTACACTTTATGTCTTCAACCAGTGGGTGAAATTGTTTTAATCCAAGCTGCAGTCTGATTTTTTTTTTTAATTTGTTTTTTCCCCCTGCTGATATTTTTCTTCGTGTGTATGTTATTGGTAGATGGACATGCATATTCTTGACAGTAGCTAGTTCTTAATTGCCCCTTTAAGTAACCTAATCTCTCTGGCCATGGTAGTTTTAACTGGAGTATGCAGCAGAGTTCTCCATGGATAATTTTCGTTAGTTAGCAGATTGTTACCATCTCAATGTTGCTGAAATCCCTAATCTCAGGTCAGCGTGAAGCTGCAGTGGTTACAATCCTGTTGCCTGATGCAGTGTGAATGGAAGTGCTTTCTGTCAGAAACATGTGGTCTCTTCAGTGGAGAGCCTGCGTAAATCCTGTGTAAATAGAGGGAGGCTAACAAAGGATGAGCCCCTGCAGCTCAGAGCATTTGGAGCCATTTGGAGGCTGAATTTGCTAAATGCTGCTTATACCGCCTGAAAAGTTGAAGAGAAAGGAGCATAAAATCCCTTCTTTTTTCTCTTTCTGCTCCTACCCTGGGGGGAGGGTGTTAAGGGCCAGGGAAGCCTGAGGTAAGCCTATGAAGACTGTTTTTTCAGTGCTCTTTTGAGTGTGAAAAAGGTGGCATGGGTCACTGTCCCCTCTTTAATGTCGGAAAACCCACACAGTTAGTAAATGTTGCATGTAAACTAAAGCATTTCATCCCTTCTCCTGCACTCCACGGCAGTGGGCCATGAACTAGTCACTTGAAAATCGCAGAAAAATTTCACTTCAACATGTCCGGACAGTTTAGCACAGCAGGAACGTAAGAGAGATCAGTAATTAGCAGGTTGCTTTACTGTTGTTCCTGTTGTCTGCATTGGAACACTTTTTTCACCTGATGTGAAAAAATGTTGGATTGCAGTGAACAAACCATGAACCTCCTGGCAGTATAAAAGAGCTTAACATTTAAACTGCAGTTTCTTAGTTTTCTCTTATAAAAGCTAGAAAAATATATTTTTTGCATTTGAGAGAATTTCTAAGATTTCTCAATTCACTTCACAAATAAACATGAACTCTAAACACAGACAGTTAAGGACACAAAAAAATGCCCGTCTTTTTTCTTATTTTTGGACAGAAAAATAATGAAAGGGGAAATGTGAAAATTAACAGTTCTGAAAATAATTTTGAAATACTTAGATCATTGATTTTATAGCATGCATGGCTATAATAACAGAGCTGAAATGTCATTCCTACTTTGTGTAAATAATAAAACATTTGTAAATACCTTTTTGCAAATAAGATATATTAGTGACCCTAGAGAGGTGCCTATCCAAAAACTGAAGAGAAACAGTTTTCATTCTGTCTCTTGTAAATACACTTTATATACAAGATACCATGCAAGTCTTTAAGCCTTTAGCACATATTGCCAGATGGCAATAGGGACTTGCTCCTGAATGACAAACTATGCTAAATTGTAATTAGATTACGTAGAATAGCTTTGTGTGGGGGGTCTGATAGCATCTAAAGTTTTCTTTCTATTTGAATTTGAAATAATTATTAATGCCTTGTGTGAAATTCATACACGACATCTTTACATTATCAGCCCAGTGGAATTGCTGGGTTTTATTCTGGAAAGCAAAAGGTCTTCCAAAAGAATAGCAAGAGAGAAGGCCAGGTCTTTGTCTCCTCCCTGCTTCTAGAAGGGCAAAAGAATAACATCTTCCTTAGGAAGAGAGATGGTAGTGGTGTATGTCTGAAGTTTTCCTGTTCCCTCTAGTGCACCCAGTGCCCAACCTTTCCTTCTGTCCAAGATTTCACTGAAACACAGAACAAAGAACCATGAGACATGTCTGGTGTCTCAGAGACACCAGGGCAGAGAACACTGGTCTGCTTGGAGCAGCTCACTTGAGGACACTCCACTCCAGGAAGAAGTGATCCTGCAGGTCAGCACAGGCTCAGTGCACCTGTAGGGCCCCTGAACAGCTTCTGATGGCTGCTTTCCTCCTGGAGTAAAGTAATTTAGCAAAACCAGCACAGGTACTGGCAGAGCACTGCCAATGGTGGCACAGCTCTAAGCTGGGTTGCCCACCTGAACTGTTTGGAATTTTCAAAGTCTCATATTTTCCAGTCATAACCTATCTTAACTTAATTTCCCTGGGCAAGAAATGCAGGAGATAAGTATGGTTCCTGTGGTGTGAGGAGACTTAAGTCAACTTTCTTGAACAGGAATCATTAAGAGGAAGAGAAAAAAAAACAATCCATAGTCAGGGCTGCATTCAAAGATCTGTGATCTACTGGAGCTGTAAGGCTAAAAGCCTGATAATTTTAACAGGACGGAATGAAGATAAGGATTCTCCTGAAAGGTCTTTGATTCTGGAGCTGACCTTCCCCTCTGTTAGTCTTCACTTCAGCACAGACTATCTTATCTTCAAAAACATCTTCAGACACTTCTCTCTCCAGCTTTTTGGCAGTGATAATTAACCAGATTTTTAAGATTTTTCTGTGGTGATGATATGGATCGTATTACTAAGCTGAATGTCCTTATTAATAATGGTTTACAATACTTATGTGTCCAGATGGACACATTAGAAGTACAAACAAATAATTGCAAAATGTGAATATAGGCTGCATGCAGACTTTCCTCTTTGTTTTGCATTTATATCTAAGTATTCCACTCCATCAAAATATTAGTCTGGAAGAATAGAGTAGCTTACTTAAGACCGGCATAGTGCATTGCAGCTTTCCTGTTCAGAATCCTTTAACTTGCTTTTCATATTGCATCCACTATTTTTAGAAAAATGGCGAAGTGTCTTGTCTTCCCCCGAGTTTAGATACTCCTGCTGTTCTCTCTTTTCCTTTAATGTGACAAACCTTAAAGCTGTAAGGGACCTCTGATGGTGAAGAAGCTCAAACACTGGGTTCTGAAATGTACTTTTCCAGAAATCACTTTTTAACTGCTCTACTGGCTATGATGGTAACAGAAACTATTTCCAGAATTTGAATCTGGACTGTTACCAGGCTTCTGTGCTTTGGCCTGACTGGGTCATCCTTTTCAGTTATCATTTTGATAGATGGGGAATTTGTTATTCATCCTGTTCACAAGTGGTAAAAAGACAAGATGAGCAGCTTCTAAACTTGCTTCATCTGTTGCTGGGTTTTTACTCCGTGAAGAACACAAACAAATACTAGGGGTGAGATAATACTGATAGCGTGGAAGACTAACAAAGAAAAATTAATTTTTACAATAAGGTTGGACAGGCTTTCTGTAGGACTACTCTCTGTTTCTCAGAGAGTCCTTGGCTGTGTCAACACTGGGCTTTGCAAGCTTGTCTGCCCAAGGAAATCAGCTTGCAGCAAGTTAAGTTGGCATTATGGTGCAATGGAAACCCTGCTATGACTACTTATTTGATGTTTTTTAAAGAAGAGGTAGTCTCCTTTGCTTTCAATGCAAAGGAATTTATCCTGTGGAAGGAAACCTTCAGCACATGCTAATGTGCCTGAACACAGAGCCAGTGTGGGAGCCCAACTTCCCACTGTGTAAAGAAGACTTACATCTTCAGCATCCTCCACAAACTCTTCCCCTAGAAGAGAAGGTCTTTAAGGAACCCCAGGTGGGTCCCTTTGCAAGGTTTCTTGTAAACTCTCTCCATCTTTTACAGGCATAATTGAGACTATTACATAGCAGTGCTATAATCTTAAACAAGATGGGTAAAATGCCTAATTCTCTACTGGCTCAAACCCTGCCTAGTCATTGACACCTCCACAAAGAGAGTGCCACTTAAGAATTCTCCACTTTCCTAGAACCCTGGTAGGGTTTTGCAATCACACATACTCTTTGCACAAGAATAAATGAGTGAACAGTATAGAGACCAGGAGAAAATCACCCTTAATTTTTTTGGTTCTATGTGGAAGAGAGAGACAGTGGACCAAAATGTAGCCTTAATTTCTCCTCTAGAAAATTGGGGTAACTATGCTTGTATAATTGCCATTTCCTTAGAACTTAGAATTTGACTCTACTCTTCTTGCAAATTACCATCTAAACCAGAATGTGAATAGTTCATATAAGCAGAATCTCTTGTAATGATGATTTAAATTATTTAAATTTTGATTCCTCCATACAGTACTGAAAAATATAGTTAATCCAGTCTGCCATAAAGTGACTTTCATATCTGTTCATTTTATTTTGCTTTTGATAATTTATTTTCTTCATTTAAAGTAACGGACATTTATTTGGATAAAGAAAACTAGGACCATAAGTAAGTAATTCCATCTTGGAAAAGACAGTTATGGGCTTCTTTTATGATTTCTTCTCACTAGAATCTGCATCCACTAATATAAGTAGTTGTAGTCCTATTAAAGATATGACAATATAGATTAACAGGACCAGGCCTGTCGTACACCAGGAGGAACAAATCTTGCTGTATTATTCTTCTGATGTCATTTGGAGTTACAATATTTGAATTTCCTTTCATGAGGTTATGGAACAGTCTAGGGAAGCACTGACTCTTATGATTCCAATTGCTGATTAGGATGGGAAGGCAATGAGAGCTTTAGCTGAACTTTTCTTTCCTGGGCTGCTATTAGCTTTTTTAAACCAGGATATTAATAACCTCTTCAAAAGGTCCAAACACTGATTTAGCGTGCGGGAGACTCCTGCTGAGGATGCTCACAAATAGGGGAGTATATGCAGACAGACAGGAATTTGTCCATACAGAGAGTGAACTGGTGTTTCTGTGGTTTGAAAGGATGGTGCAGAGCAGAAGTTTTACAGCTCCACACATCCTGTGCATACACACATTACTTTTACATAAAGAGACAAAGATATCTTTATCCGCACGACAGATAGACAAACAGACTGACTGACTTCAAACTTGCACTTTCAGTAGGGATTTTTTCCCCCCATCTCCGGGTACTGCTTTTCAAAATTGCCTGAGGCTACAGTACAGCACCTCAGATCCCCAAGGCCCATTGCCTGGCTCCTAATAGCCACTCTCCATCTGTGTCACATGAACAGCTGATGAGATAGCTCCAGTGTCTGTATTTTGGAGAGCATATCCACCCAGGTTAAAATGCTGGGGTTGCCAAGGAGCAGTCAGAAGCCATTAGTGTTTGTGAGAATTTGCCTTGCAGCAGTTCCTTGGCATAGTGGAAAGTGTGTGTGTGAGAGTGTGTGTGTGCGTGTGTGCGCGCGCACACGTGTCTGCGAGACACGGGCAGGGTGGAATACATGGGGGGGAAGAAAGCACCAGAAAGGAGTGCTTTCTAAATAACCAATATATTGCAAAAGTGAACAGTTGGTTACAGTGTTTAGAGCTTCCATAATCTCTTCGATTAGTTCACTGTGATTTGACTCTCCTTTCTCTATCGTTAATAGAAAAAAAAAGGCACGAGAAAGAGAGCAGCGACTTCAGGGTCTTGCTCTGGTGTTTGGGCAGATGGAAAGGAGCTGCTCTGCCTTGGGGCAGGGTGGTTGTAATGAAGTGGCCTGTCAGTCTGTAAATAGTGAGGGTCATCTCTTCCATGTGATGGAGGGTATCACATTGCAGTGAAAATGGAAATGTCAATAAAATTAATCTGCCAGCTCTTTGCTGTGGCTTTTTCTGTCTCTGCAGTCCAAAAGGGTCAGTTTTTCAGAGGGGATGCAGTACGAGAAGGGTGATCTGGCATGGGAGGGAGCTGAAATGCAAGTTTTGAAGCAAATGGACTGTATGTAGCAGCAATGTATTTCGTTTAGTAGCACTACAGATCTAGACGAGGCTATAGGAATTAGCTCGTGAATCTATAGCATTCCTCAGGAAGCTATGGAGCGTCTAGCTCAGGCTACATTGAGCACAGAGTTTATTGTTTTAGGCTTTCTTGGACAAGGTTTTTACTTAGCATGGGATTTATGGCATTTACTGCTAATGAATGTCTATTCTTAAATTACAAAAACCACCGTCTCAGCACAATTCCCAGATGTCCTTCCAGGACCTCGGCTTCTTAAACACCAGCAGGGAGCATAAACTCTCCACTTCTCTGTTTTCCTCTTTCGTGTGGCTCCGGGCTAATGATGTGTAAGGAAAACACAGCAATCTATAAAGTCTCAGTGCTGTCCCAGTATTCTTCATTTATTTTGCATTTGATTATGCCACAAGTCGGATCTTGTTTCTTTCCTTTTTTTAAAGTTATTAGTTCAAATATTAATGTAGGAATATGGCATATATTGCTGCTCTTGATTGATGCCTTCCCAAAAACAGGAAGACGTGCTCGTATGAATTTTAAGAAAGTAGGGGTCCTGCAATGCCTTGCCAGAAGAGTTTTTCAGATACATAATTTAGATGCCCTCCAGGCAGGCTTTCAAGGCATTTTTGCTGGAGGGCAAGAAAAAATAACTATGACTGTTAAAAGTAAATGATTTTTGCTAATGCACAATTAATGCCAGGGAAAAGCACAGAAGAGAAGGATGTTGATGGAAAGTTCTGATTAAGTGAGAGCTCTACCTTGATGTGCATCTTTTTTTTTAATGATAATAATCACTGATGCAGAGATGTAGAAGTTTTCATGTCATGCAAATGCTGTAAGCAGGGTCACCCCAGGTGTACGTGTTTGTGAGTGTGTGTGTGTGTGTGTGTGCTGGTAGGTGATGGTTCCGGGGAGGGGCTCATCTGACAGTGTGTTATGTGCACTGAACAGTGACATGGTTACTGCCACCTCTGCAGAGGGCCTCGGATATATAGACTACAGAACATTTAACTTGATTACTTATACGTACATATTCAGAACGGTTGTAGGGGTGCGTTTACGGTAAATGGGTTTTCTTGTGGCAGGTTTTCCCACACTGAATCCCATAATTGAAAAAGAGCTACTGCACTATGTCAAGCACACAATTATAATTGAATTAATGATATATGCATGTGTGAAACACAAAATTAGTATTTGGAGAGACACGGTTTTCTAATTTTTACATATTTGTATCAGCATTCTTATATAATGAGAAACAGTATGTGCCTGATCTAACAAATAAAAACCCCCCAGACTGTGGTAGTGTCTTGGCAATTAGTGATATTTTTTGGTTTCTATATTTTGTTCATTAAACATATCCTCCTCCCTGTTTTTCTCTTTGTTGTAGGTGATGGTTTAGACAACAGCGTAGCCTCACCTGGTACAGGAGATGATGACGACCCAGACAAGGACAAAAAGCGTCAGAAGAAAAGAGGCATTTTCCCCAAAGTAGCAACAAATATCATGAGAGCGTGGCTTTTCCAGCATCTCACAGTAAGTGGTGCCCAAAACCAAAATAAATTTCTATTCATGTGCCTAATGAGGTTTATTCATCATTATTAGAAATCAATTGTCCCCTTAATTTTTTGATCATTATTAGGTCTTAGGCTTTGATGCTTTTTTCTTTTTTTAACTAGATTTTTTTTTTCTTGGGTCTTGGAATCATGACAAATCTCAAAGAAATCTATCTATCAATCTCTATATATGTGTGTATATATATATACACATATCCTATAGAGAGAAAAAGAGAGAGAATACAATGCCTCAGCATGGAACACCACCTATATATGAAGTAACCATTTTTAGCTTTGAACTAATCAAAATCTTCCTATGGAGAGCAAAAGGGGGACTCTTGCTTTAGCACATATAAATCTCTGCCTTCTGGATTCTTTATTGCTGGCCTCTGTTTACACAAACTTCATATGTATGTGGTGAAAGAGAAAGCCCTGGTCTGTGTGTGTGTGCTGACATACACTGTGGATGTTAGAGAAGTCAAAGCAGCAGCTCTCAACCTTGTCATTGTTACTTTTTGTGAGGAAATAAAGAAGGCTTACAGATTCCCTAATTTTTCAGTTGTGTAACAGAGAGAATAAGCACCTTTTCTTGCTTCTCTTCAAGCCCATTAATATTAAAACCCAGCCATATTCACATTTGGGAGGGAGAGAGATTAAATATGTGAAATAGCAGTGCTTTCTTTGGGCTTTTATTTGTCTGCTTGCTATTGGTTTTATGTGTTGGTGTTCTGTTGACTATTGTAGCTTCACTTAGGCATCAAAACATGGTTCCACAGAAAACCTAGTAAACCTAGTTTGCTTCATGTGGGAAATGATGGAAACGGGTAAAATTATCAACTGATTTTCTTCTTCCTCGCACTTTGAAATTGTTTCTCACTTGATAAGGCTTAAAATGCTAACTGTTATTAACTACCTCTTCTTCTACCAAAGTTTTATAAATTTCCATGGTTTTATAAATCCCCTGCTGTTGTTGTGGTGTGATGATTCCGGGACCCGATTTACTTATGACAGAGACTATCGAACTGCTCTGCCAGCAGCACAGCTAAAGGGGGGAGCGATAGATTCACATTTCTAAACCATCATTTTGATGTAAGGACATTAGTAGCAAACTAAGGTGCATTGATCTGGCCTGTGGGGTCAGGATTAGCTGGAATAGCCAGTGTCTCTGCTGGAGTAGTGGTTATTCCTGCCTCTCAGCTATGGCCATTTCAAAGGTCAGGTGCCCTGTACCCACTTGGCTCAGAGGAATTAGACAGAACATGAGTCTCTGGGCTGATTACTTAACCAAAGACAAAATAATGAGTCCTAAGCAAATACTGACTAATTGAAAGGGCTGTAAATCCATTACATATTGGTCAGGGATAATCAGGAGTATTTAATCACTTTTATCTATTCAGGAGCACTGAAGCTGCAACAGCAAAGCCCTGAACCTTGCCATGTGCTTATTATTCTCATCATTATCAAAATTACTTCACAGCTGTTCTTTGCTACATCACCTCAGCTGGAGATTTACTAACCTGTAAAATGTTTTTAATTTGGAAGTCGAGTGAGTGCGAGTGGAGGGTTTTTCATTTAGCTGTAGGGTATCTTTAGACGAGTAGTACAGGCAGACAGCAAAAAGCAGGGCCACAAATAAACAAGTTTGGTTTGCAGACATCTCCATGTTAACTCCATTTCCTCTTATGAAATTTGTGATATCTTGTTTTTTTCCTTCTTGCCTTTCTTTCTTATGTGCTCCTTGAAAGCATTTGACACTTGCTTATTAAACAGTCAGCTGCCTCTTGCTTCTCTTGAGGAAAGTCCTTCTGGCTTTTTGAAATCCCTTTCCCTTGTTTCTATCCTCCCTCTCCTGACCCTCTCCATCCTGCATGAATTAAGGAAATTTGCCATCACTGGTGAGGATGGCCTCACAAAAATCAGATTAAATGAACACAAAAAGCCCCAAACCTTTTACCTTCCAGGCTTTAATGAGTTTGCAGGTGTTGAAAGATTTACTGCGCTGTAATTCTCAGACCTGCAAACTGATAATGGAGACCCCTGACCAGTGCAATGTAAATTCAGAAAGATTCTTGCCATAAACACATGCAGGGAAGGAAGAGAACTCCTTTCTTTTAAAGATCTCACACTTTTTCTCAAATTAGCTTGTCCATTCAAAATGTAATGCTGGCTGAGCCAGAACAGGGGAATCTGTGATGTACAATTTTATTGTTTCAAGTAAATATCTTTACAATGGCAGTCCATGATTCAATGTACATTCCTTCATTACTACTCTAACCTTATTTCAAATTGGTTTGTTCCTCCTTTGTGCTGTATGACCTGTTCTTGTATTACAATAATCCCCTGATGTACCCTTTTTTCTTTCTCTCTCTCTCTCTTTTTTTTTTTTTTTAAAGAAACTAATTGAATTATCTCATTATTTTAATTTGTTAAGCAAATGTATTTTACGTCTCAGGATGTGTTCTTAAAGAAGGAGCTGCTTAGGCTTTGGCCCCTGAATGGGCCATTGGTACATTTTGACATTCATGCATTCATTAAGGAGAGGAACATAAAAGAGCTCTGGTTGTATTTTTTTTTCAAACACCCAACCAGCATGGAGCAACTTTTCCATAAGCCACAGGGGTCTCTCTACATATGTTCTCAACTGCAAGCCATTGTCACCTATTCTGAATACCTCAAAAGGACAAATAAAATACTAAAGGCCAACTGTAGCAATTGTTAGCTGTTAGTCTCAATATGACAAAAATCATTAACCTCTGATTTCCCTGGAAGGAGAGGCAGTGGCAGTCCATCTCTTGTGGCATGGATTAAATGTAAAAGTCCTTTAGACTGCCAAAATTCCAAGAGAGTAACTCAGATCTGACTAATTGTATTTACTTATAATTTTAAATAAAATGTTATTTTTTTTCCTTTATTCAATCAGTTTGCAAACTCCTAAGGCAGCCAATTTTAAAAATTGAATGGCCTAAGTGGCTTTTTTGAAGAGACAGGCACTTGAACTCTGATGTAGAATGAATGTGTCTGACAGGCTGTGTCTTTCAAAACGATTTCTAACTCCTATCACAGCTTCCATTTTGTAGTAACTTTAATTATATTTGAAATAGGATACACATGCATGTTTTTATTGTTGGAAATCAAATGCAAGGAGTAGGAGCTTCTGTCATGTTCTCATTCACTTACTGAGCTCTGTCTTACATTTGGACCGGAAGATAAAAGATCTGAGGATGAATTGGTTGGAAATGTGCATGCTTTTTCTGGATAATATCCAGTGTTTAAGAAAGTAGAGGAAATCCTAGTCTGGTAGTATAATCTTTTCAATAGTACATAAAGATTACGACATCAGAAAGGTAAACCTGACATTAAGACTGTTTTTAGTTGAGTTCAAAGGTGGTTAAAGAAAAGAAACAGCAAGAAATCTGACCCAAGGCGAGAGTTTATTCATAACTTTGGAAGACTCCTTTTCCTCTATGCTAAGGAGTTCTTAGTACACTCAATTAGCCTCTCAGACATCACTGCTTTCCTCCCTCAAGTGCTCCCCTATTTGCCCTGCAAAGAACATATTTGATCACTAAGTGAAAACAGGAAGTGCTTAAATGTATAGGCACCTCCAGCTTACACCAATGCTGAGATTAGGATTTCTTACCAGCAGCTATAGAGCCGGTCCCCCTCCTCCCATGCCCTTTTGAAGGAGGGAGGACCTTTAAAATATACATACATAATCAGAAGAGAGGAAAGTTATAAAGGAAGTAATTATACCATTCTATGGACTTGTACCTCTGGTAGTTCATCCATTCCTGCAGCAGTATGCCAAAGACTACATTTTTGCTACATCCAACATTTTTTCACCTTTTTTCACAGAGCTGGTAGAACAGAGTTCATTTATGCTTTGACACTTACCCAGAGTGATGCCCTTTGTTAAAATTCTATTTTGGTTGTTTCTTTTGTTACAGTCTTTAAGAAGACGTGTATCTTAACTAACAGTACCAGATTTAGCAGTGGTAGCCTGCAAACTAAAGCTTTTTAAATGAAAATGGCAAATTCCCACCTGATGATATTTTGGATGTCTCCCCTGAAGTGAGAGGAGTTGAGTTGGTTTTCTGCTTTTTTTGCTAGCTGAAGTTCTGTCTTCTAACATTGAACAATGTCATTTTAGACTGATTTCCACAATCTTCTGGCTGAAAATCTTGCTCTTTATACAGTCTATTGTAGAATATATCTTGGTTTTATCTGTTTCATTGTCAGGCTAGAGTAAGTTCTCCTGGAAGGTGGTAAAATGAACCAGCCACAGCTTTTGTACTTACCCAAATTAATTTTCTTAACTTGTCATATTCAGGTGTCCAGATTGGTTAATATGAATAGTCTTACTGAAACAGATTTTTTTTTTCTGTATTTACATGGATGTACCTGAGAATAAGATGTGTATCTATCATATTTTGATAAATGGCTTATCGAGCCTTTTATACAGGGCAGCTATTTTATTTATCAATTAGATTTGATTCTAGAGATGAATGTCATCAACCAAAGCCAATCTTGGAGCGAGTGTTCAAAGAAGTTGGATCCAACCCACCTTCATAAATATCTCCTTCCCTATTGCATTTTAGTAATAATGCCTTAAAGAAAGGCTACAAACATAGCTGGCTATTGCACTCCACACTGAACAGCTTATTTTCATATCAAAATGTAGAAGAATGGCTTTTCTCAGAGATGTGATCTGGGAGAAGCATCCTTCACATTGTGGTTTTTGCTCCTCTTTAAAAAAACAAAATCAAACCCGAAAATACAACAGACCTCTGTCCAGTTAAAATGGTGAGAAGAAGGCTGGGAGACTCCAGATAAAGCAGGAATGTGCAGTCATTCTAGTGAATTTTAATGTATGTGTTGGAGCACATTGTAACACGCTATACCCTCCCAGGGCACACAGAGGAGATGGACAATATCCTCTGATTTTCCTCTAAAGCTCTCTGCACGTGTGTTTGTGGCTGCCATTTCCACCTCAGGGCACCACGGAGTCAGAGAGCTGGAGGAGCCTAAGCTACAGTTTTATTCCAGGTCTGCTCTTAGGCAGGGCTGGCTGTGTGCTGTTTGCAGCAAGGTAGTAATAAATTGCCTGCTGGTGTAGAACAGACCTCTCTGTACAAGCACCACCCGCTTGGAAGCATGTCCTACAAAATAATATTGCGCTCATTTTTCAGCTGGATAAAATTTTGTGAGGAGAGGTTCAATGACTTCACCCCCCAGTGCCAATGAAAAATCAGTACCTGAATGCTAAACTCCCATGACCTGTGGTCTTGCAGTCCCCAGGATGATGGGGTTGTGCCTCTTTGTACCCCAGAGTTGCTCTGGTGTCTCACCAGAAGGGCTGGTTGTGGTTGTTACCATTCGTAGTTATTGCTGCTGGTAGCACAGCCCTGCCTAATGCTACCAGCATGCCCTCCTGTCCTGCCTGCCTGCACCACCGTGTCACCAGCCTGGGCAGAAAAAACCTGGAAATCTTTCTAAAATGACTCTTCTGATCCCAGGCTGAAAGGTTGCCTCCTCCGAGCGCTCCTAGTGCTCGGCCATGAAATCCATCCTGAAGATTTAGTAAGAGACCAAACATTCACATACCTTTTAAACGCCACAATCTTAAAAGAAAAGAGCTGAAACGGGATGGGGGTGGGGCTTTGTTTGTTTTAAAAATGGAATCTGAGATTAGATCTGACATTTCTACATCCACCCCCTACAGAAGAGGGAACCCAGGGTCATGGGGTGTGTGGGCCTCAAAAGCTAGCTTTGTCTGGGAGTGGTTAATCTAATCATTGTTACATAGACATCTGTTATTTCTTCTGAAAAATTGATGCTTTTGTGACACAATGATCCATCTATTTAGTACAACAGCCTGAGTAATTAAATTAAAAAAAGAATATTTTTGCGGGAGCGTGTATTATAAAACTGCCATACCTCCTTGTACCAGTGAAAAGGCTGAGGAGAGGGAGTGGAAGATGGAGAGGGGCAGAGGGAGAGGAGTGCTTTAAGTCTCGCATTGTTTTCTGCTGGCTGGAGGAAAACATCTGTGAATTGTTTGAACTGAACCTTAGCAGGGACTGTCTGAATCTGTGTCATCTCTGTTTAATTTCAGGAAATGATGTCACAGCGCATTAAATAACAATGCTGCATGATTTATTTTTACTTGTACATGCTGTCCTAAGCATTTCGGTTACACGGCAGTGTTTCCAATTAAGTGCAAGCTTTCGGTTTTAAAAAATATACTCAGTAATGTTTTTGGGGGGGGGCATGGGGTATGGAGAGGCTGGGTTTTTTAGGGGGTCACCAAGGTTCAGGGCTGTCGGAGGGCTCTGGGCCCATTTGTCATGTGCTTATTTGTAGTTGGGACTGGATGTCAGCTCTCTCGTCACCCATGGCAACCTCCAGGACCGTGGGTTTGTTACAAAGCCTGTCTGGGGGAGAAAAAAACCTAAATATTCCGAACCGATCCGTCAAAAGACCTATTAGATAGTTATAGCCAGGCCTATGTACTGTAGCTTTTGCCTCGATCAAACTTTCTGCACTCCCCCTTCTTCTGTAGAAGAATAGAGGACATAAGTCAATTCTGTCTGCCATCTGTCGCCTCTCTCCCTGCTCCTCAAATTAAAGAGACAGTCCAAAATTTAAATAATCGGATACAATCACAGGAAGCCGGCCTGGAAATTATTACATGTGCAATTGGTTGAGGGTTTTTTTCACTTCTCATTTTATTTTGAAGAGGGGATCTTTATTGTACTTCTTTGGAGATCAAAATATGTTGTGTGTTTCAGCTTCAAAAATAGCATGCTGAGAAATACTGGATTTACAGTGTCACTGAGTTGTTTTCTAATAGGATTCCAAGTTATATATAGGGTGAAATTCACACACACACATACACACCCTCCCCACCCCCCAAAGAATCCCCAAATTGCGAATCCTGCAAGGGATGAGTAAATGAATCACACCACCCTTCCCCTCCAGCTCTCCCATCCCTTTCATCCCCTTTCTGTCCCCAAATCCATGGCAGGCTGACAGGCTGCAGCACAATCTTTTTTGGTGCTACTAGGACAATTTAAGCTGTTGTGTCTGCCTAATGGTCCTCTTCTAGGCCTGCTATAAGAGTTTTTCACAGCACTCTGTCTGATAGTAGCTAGTTATGCTTTACCTTTGCCTCTCCTTGTTTTTATCTTTATACCACCCTGCCTGTTTGTGCCTCCTCCTCATCAACAGGCAACACAATGTGTTAGGACTGCAGCAAGGTGAATTTCATTCTTATGACATATGAGGTCAGCTGATGCCAAACCAGCAGATAACATGGCTAGATGTTACTTTCCAATTCAATATTTTACCTGCCTATTTTCAAACAGGGAATTCCTGAGAACAACAAAAACATGTGCATGGTTTTAGCTGAGGCTTGATTAAAAAGCCTCGACTGAGCAAGCTGAATGTGGCCTAGCAGAAGATAGGATCAGCCACTGTTTTTCTCTGGTTGTTATTGTCAGATTACAAAGCTTTGCAGAGTCAGTGTAGGAAGTAAGTGAAAAGAAAAGAAAAGAAGATGGAACACCAAAGTCCAATTAATGAATTCCTTAAAGTAATTGAAACAGGGAAATGATAATGACAAGAATTTGTTTACATAGAGTTGTGGCTTTGAGGCTCGCAAGGCAAAAGGTGGTTTAACCAAAGCATATGCGAATGTAAAGTGTTTAAACAGTTTTTTAACTCCAAAAACATTGCTCTAATAAATGCTGTGAACTGCAGCTTCTGAAGATCAAGATCACAGTCAGCTAGAAGAGAGAATTCTTTGGAGTATCTTCAGGTTCTATTACCTGAAGCTGTTGTCATCAGAAAACTCATCGTTCCTCCCTTTCTCTGTAGTGTGCACACATGATTATATGTAGATATCAAATATTAGGGAAAATACAATTGCTGTTGTTTGGGCAGTGATATTACCTCTCAGTTTTGCCTCAGGATATGTTTAAAACTTTCTTTCCAAGATCCATGAGCCGGACAATTGGTTTCAAGGAAGTTTTCAGTAAAATTAGAGTTAGACTGAAAAAAACAAAAAGCATGTTTCTACCAACAGTACCACAACTGCAAAGAAATGGATATGTCAATTCTTATTGCTGCCTAATGAAGAGAGTAGTTTGTGGCAGACAATATTACTCCTGGTGTTGTGGAGTTTGCCTTGAGTTATGATACCTAGAATACCATGCATTACATATTTTAGAGTTGATTGGCAGCACTAGTTTGTAACATCTAAAGCAATCATTGGCATCTCTAAAGATTTATTATTATCTTTAAGCATAATGGCAATACAGTTTTCATGCTTTTACATTTGTTATTTTATATTTTTAACTGCTAGCCCCAAATCTGCCAAAACTAATTTCAGTTGTTTTGTCTAATACTGGGTGATAGGCCATAAAGAATTTTAAATCTTGGTTTTACCTTTTTATGATGGCATTTCAAAATATGTATTTTATTTGTAGCAGTTGACTACTTATGTCCATAAAATGTTTAACATCTCATGACATACTCTTACAATCTCAGGACAATAAATCTGAGTAGCTCAGTAAACAGCAGCAAATATTTTAGTTTAGTGTTTAAAAAAATCTGCATACATCAATCTTTTTAGTGCTGTAGAAATTTGACTGTCATCAGGATCAAGCTCTTATTTAGTCATTTCAAAGTGGGAATTTGATATTCTGAAGTTGTTATACTGTAGAAATACTATCAGACTAAATCAGATAGAAATAGGAAAGCTACTGTTCACTTTCTTAACATATTAATATACTAAATATATGAAAAGAGTAGATTTTTGCAAGATCATGGCCTATTGTAGATTGTTTTAAACTTTTTATGTCAATTAAAAATCTCCAAAGATTATGTAAGCTACATTGTTAGTTGTTATGCTGTATACTTACATGGATTGCTATAAAAGCAGTTGTTTTTCCTCCCAGGTAAGTGATTCTTTGTGTTCAAATTTTTGCAGATAATTCACAAATTAGTGCCTCACAGTGTGTATCTCTCAGTCCCCCTTCCACTAATTTCAGTGGAACTCTGATCCCTTTGAAAGACCCAGAAAAGATGTAGTTAAATCATAATGGGAGACAGGCAGAAAAACACTTAGTAAGTGTTAAATGCTCTAGCCACTTTATCCACAACTTACACTTAAAAACTCTTCCAATGATTCCCTGTTTTATGATAGAAAGACAAATGTCTTGAGTGCTCAGCTGTTTGTCACATTCTCTTGTGGCCCAGCTTTCGCTACTGTCCCCAGGATGATTTAGCACGAGGGAGCTCTGGTAGATGTGGAGTTTTCACTTCTCTTTCTAGCTGTGACCATGACAAGACACTGTGCTTTAGTTTCCCTGTTTAAACAATGTGGCAGAATGACTGTGGCTTCTTTTTGAAGTGCTTTTTGTGTTTACAGGTGAAAAACAGTGTGTAAGGCCTGTATCTTATACTTTGCAACAGCTGAATTATGGAGAATTACATTCTGTTGTGGTTTTACCCTGCTGTTGAAAGAGCGTGACAGTCATGCAATGCATGTACAAATACCTGAACTTCTGTTGACTTTGAAAGCTCAGGACAATTTTCTCTTTCTGAAGGAGCATTTGATATAAAATTAAGAGTGTTATGTTCTTGCTGGTCTACACTGAAGACGACAACATATGATTTCTGCAAGCTACTTTAGCACAAGCGTCCTGGTCTTGCGTTAACTTTGGCAGGTCTTTTCCTTGCTGGGGACCGGACGTGGTGATTGCAGCATGTAAATGCTATCAAATATCTTTCCCAGAAAACATCAAGAGGAAGAACACTGGGCATCAACTGCTGGCCAAGAGGCAATAGTGAGAGTCAAGGGAGTGTAACTGTGTTAACAAATGCATCTCTGTACTTCAGGGAGTTGCTAGTGGATATTCCCCTCCTCAACAGTCCGGAGTCTCCTGATATGAAATTGGACTTTACCAGCTTTCCAGCCAGTCTTGATCCTTTCTGCTGCCTCTTGTGACTCAGCCAGATGCTTCCCACTTGTGCATCCCATCCGTGCTTGAATGAAGAAACAGGAAACAGGAGGGTGGCTTAGACTGCAGAGTAAGGGGCTGAAGGGAATTGCGAAGTCCCCATTTCATTTTGGAAAGGTCCCTGCCTACTGAGGACCATATGCAGATAGCTGGCAGCTCTTTGGATAGTCCACAAATGGGCTATTCAGGGTTATGGAGTGTGAATAGTGAGAAAGGTCATGATATGTGTGATAACAGGAATAGGGAATGTTGTGTGGTCAGAAAAGTGATGTGTGTAATTTGGGGGAGTCAGTAAAGGAGTATTGCATAGGAATGGTGGCACATATAAATTGCAAACAAAGCTGATTAATTTGAGGGATCAGTTCAAAATCTAAATGTTTAAAAAGTACTTTAGTTTCAATGATAAAGGAAGGATATTCTAATTTTCTCTTTCAGATATAAGGTAGGAAATGAAATAGAAACATGTGTTAATTATTGTGAACAAAAAAAAAAGAGAGGGAAAATAATTTGATTCACTTATCCCTTCCATCTTCTTTACTCTTTTGGTGGACTAATTCAAGAGTTATGTCACTTGTGTGTTTTCATTTTGATTTCTTCCAGTTATGCAGGGACACTTTACTGCATGATCTAACATCTCTTAGGAAAGAGAGGTGCTTCCTGAGTTGGTATGAACTCTGTGGGTGGTGGGATGAACTGCAGAGTTTTAGGGTAGTTCCATGCTGTTTCACATAATATGCCCACTTAAACCTCAAGTTTAAACAGCCTACAGCCTGTGCATGTGTGGTGTGGTGACCATGAACTACCAAGTTCTTCTTCTTGGACCTTCTCGGACCAAAAACCCCAGTACTTTGTGCATATCTAACCAAAGCATTTGTAGACAATTTACTGCTATAATTTTAGCTGTCCTGGCTTTTATGAGCTTACATCCTACAATGCTCTTGGATGCAATCAACCTTCTGGGAAAAGAGGCTCTTGCTACTTTCTCTCCCTTTTATTCCCCAAAACTTGTCCATTTAGAAAGCAATAATGCTTTCAAAGGAATCAGTGCAAAACTCTATGTGCAGCAGGAGAATAAAACGCCTACAAATGAACAGGACTATGGTGTTTTTTTAGAATGGGTACAAATAAACATAACCACAGAGCTGTGAAACTATCATGAGCTCCTGAGGTCTGAATCCTGTTCAAAGCCCCAGCTGAAAAGATAAAATATTGCACTCTCCAATTCAGCAGTGCTCTAACATCCTCTACTGCGTCCCAAACAAGCTCTGCAGCAAACTTCTTGCTGAGACTGAAAACTCTTTCAAACAAGGCCTGGGGACTCATGAGCTTTCTACTCAGTACCCTGTAGGCTCACTCCATGAAAAAGTATCTTGCCTAAAAGAGGCCAAATATCACACAACAGAGCTGGTGGGAAATTCAAACTGTTCTAAGCAAAGAAGTCAATAGAGCTGCTGTAGTGAAAGGTAATGTTCAGAGTGAGATCACCGTGTTATGATCTCATGCTGAACATCAGGACTGTTTTTTTTTCTTGAGGATTATGAAACTAGCCTGAGGCCAGTCTGGTGAGAGTCTGAGAAAGATACAGAAGGATGTTTGGAGAGCCTGGACTATCAGGGCCCTTATTCCCCAAAAAGGGTAACAGAGGCTGAAAAAAGATGAGAGAAATGAGAGCTGTATTGTTATTTCCAGCGCTCTTTCCATCCATCCCAAAAATACAAGATCTAGCCCTAGACAGAGAATGTGTATACTGGAGCAGTGAATAAGCACAGGCTACAAAGAGATAAGAGGAGGAATTACTGAAGAGGAACAAAACACCTTGCAGGAATAATGGAATTCAGCAGCCAAACCCCAGTCGTTTAGGCTGTAGAAAAATCTGTGGAAGTGCCTTTGCTTAGCACTTTTAAAACTAGACTCCAAAAACACATTTGAAGGTATACTGCTGAGAAACATCTTGCATTCCTGGGCTTACACTAAAGTAGTGTTGCCTGAAGCTTTTCTCATATTTTCATATTTTCTTATTAATGATTAAAACCAGAAAAGTATCTTGAAATTAGAGCTGTTTTCAGAAGGAAACCTTCCCAAATTTGGCTTCCTTCAGGTTTAAGTTTATGTTGTATTTGTTTCAACTTTTGTAATGACATTTCATTTATCTGTCAGTGGAAAAATTATTGCAAAATTAACTTGCAAAGTCAAACTAGAAATGGGCTTGAGACACAAACTGAAGAATGACGCTTAAGAGAAATATTTAATTACTGTTCCTTCAGGCATTGGGAGTGGATGCTGAAGGTCAAACAGGCTCAGGCTCTGTCAAACTGACAAAGAAAGTGACTTTGTATTGAGGACCTTATGTAAAAACACCTCCTTTTCAGATATTCAGAGGCAGAAACTGTTACAATACATACCCTGCTCTCCATTCACAAGATGTGAAGTTCCAGCAATATCTGGGTAAGGTACAGGTTAGAAATCAACCCTTACCCAGCTTAGTCTTCCCCAATATACCTGACATCTGCTCCAACACTTGCTCCATGAAACATCAACCCAAACCACCAAAAGTTGTTTGAGCATTCAAAATACAAATGTTGATTTTTAAGGTCACGGCATTAAGCAAATCTAATATAAAATGGAGTTGATTATGGATTTACACAGAAGTTAGAATGCCAAAATGGGTGAAAAACATAGCTTTTTCACTTGCTTTTCACTTACAGACATTTATGGCAATTTGATGCCATGATTCAGAAACAAACTTGGGCCCTCAGAGAGGCAGAATGACCGCGAGAAAATATTGACTGAGTGCCTGCTGACTTCAACTGCTGAATTTCACACACAGCTTTCCTCAAAAGTATCAGGAAGAAAGAGATTGTATTTTGAATTTAAAATGAAATTTTACTCTTGAACATTATAATAATGTAACTGTGGGGTTCCATGTTCATCTCAATGCCTTCCAGATCAAATGAACTCTGTTTTCATGGCAGAAAAATGCTTTATTTTTTTACCTCTTTTTTTTTTTTTATTTTTTTCTTCCCCCATTCCCAGAATTAGAAATTTAGCCTTGGATCTTAGATCCAAGTCAAATTCTTTCTGGCTCATTTATTGGCAGCCACAAGGATTATACGATAACAGTAATGTTGCAATTACAATGGTAAATCTACACAATTACAATAATAAATAGATGAAAAAGAAAGTCCAGTTTTCTTGCCTATAGCTAGACTGGCTTTATGAAGAAAAATAGCACAAACTTCTATTATGGATTGAAGTCAATGGCATTTTTTGTCAGCAGAGAATCAAATGCAATTCAGACACACAGGGACATAAATCTGTTCAGTAAGTCAGTCACTTTTCAGAACACCGCTGCTTACTTTTGTTAGTATTTTTCTCCTTTTGGGCATTTTTTTTTTCTGTCTAGCAGAAAAAGTCAGGCATGTTTGGAAGGTTTTTAAAGAAGTGAAGCAACAGGACAAAGACCTCTTTTTCTCCCCCTTAATTGTACTTCCCAGGAATGGGCTTATGTACCCATTTTAAAGATGCCATAGGCATGACATGCCTTTTGTAGGATTCTCGTATACAGTTTGGAAGTTACCTGCTTGAGAAATGAGAGCAGGAGCTTTCCATGGCTGCCTGTTGGAATCCTCCTAGCTGCAAAAGCAGTGAAAACTGACCTTTGCTCTCTGAACAAGGAGTCTTCTGGCATGGAGCTTGGTTTTCCTACTGCTCTTCACAACTGTAAATAATGTTAGTATACCCTGAATTCAGTGCATGCAGCACTTTACATTACTATTGTGTATCTTAAAATAAACAACGTTGCAAGCTGTTTATTTTGGTGTTACTATGTATGCATTTTTTAAACAGTGGTTACTTAAACAAACGTCTCTGTTCCCACAGCACTTAAAAGCTGCTGTTTGCTCATTGTGGTTTTTGGGTTTTGTCACTTTTGTTTTGATTGTTTCTGAAAATCACACTGGAGGATACAGAAGACAGGAGTAAGTTGTACGTGTTCCAAACAAATGCTTCATGTCACAGCTTTTTCTTTGTGCCAGTTTTCCCCATGTTCCTAGCAGAAATAATTTTGGTTTAGCTCAAATGTAGAGATCACCAGTGTTCCAGATTGGTGGCAACTGTCCTCAAATGCATTTCTGCAGGCCAGTCAGCCATGCATTTGTTATCAGAATTTGACCCTGAGGTAGCAAAATTGTTTTAATAACATTAGTACTGATTATTTATTCATTGCTCAGCAAAACAAAAGGTGCAGAGGATGAGAATTTAGGGAATTGAGGGTTTCCACATCTTCTTTCATCCTCTCTCATCAGTCTTCATTCATCCACCCTAGAAACCTCAAGTGCAGAGCAAACTTCTGTGGTTGGAAATGCTCTTGTGAGGTTGAAGAAAAAGCCATTATCAAAGACATTAACCTTTCAAAGCCACATTGCCACAGCTTTGTGGCCCTCTACCTACACAGGGAGCTCAGAGGACACTTGTTGGTCTGACACAGTTCTTCTAGAGGGCTATGTGGTCTACACTGGTTTTCACCTGTAGCAATGAGCTTTGGGTGATGGCTCTGCTTCTTGCTATGCCATGTATACTGTTGTCATGGTGTATTTGGCTAAATCTTAGTAAAAGGTTAAGGAAGAAACCTATTTCTCCCTTCACTCACTCACTCTCCCTACCCTAGTGAAAGGAGTCTGTGGTACCTCATAGTTGTGATAGTTATTCTATAGTTGCTCTGTTCCACTTTGCCAATTTTTCCTAGGTAGATTTCAATTAGTCCTTTTTGCTGAGAAAGAAAAATACTACTCTGAGTCTGTAGAATTCTGTCTTAAAGGACTAAAAAATCAGAGGCTTCCTCTGCATGAATATTGCACTGTTATAAGGAAAACTGAGGATAGCATAGCAAGGCCACCATCAGAATTTCTTAGCAGAGGCAGCAGTGGTGGGTTGAGGGGTATGTGTTGTTAAAAATGGGTTATCATCTCACCAGCTGAGAGAGTGCCTGGGTAGTCATGAAAGTGCTGAGGTGGTTCCTGTGTGGAAAACGTTTAACAAGAGTGCTCCAACAAACATGGGAGGCAGCACTAAATAGTATCAGGTACTGAACTAGCTCCCTCCAGCTTTGAGATCAGAACAGCAGAAGGGTTTGGTCTCCTCATGCCTGGATACAGATGAGACCTGAGTCCAAATTATCCATCTGTAGAACTTGTAAAGGTTGACTCTCATTTTGCAACAGAAAGTAATCTCTTCACTCAACTGCTAATTGCCCCATGATTTTAAGCAAGGAAGATTCTTAGATAAGGAAAATTAGTTTTTGAGAAAAATTGTGAATGCAGTTCTTTTGCAACTTTTGTAGACTGTAAACCAGTTTGTCCTCCTTAATTATGGTCTTCAAAGATAAACAGGTTGAAGGGTGTGTTGCAGTCCTTGGCACAAATATAGCATATTTCACTGCTTTGTTGAGCAAGCTGTGTGTTTTTGAGAAAGAAATAAAAAGTCACTTGTAATTTTAATGCAGTTAATATTTTTTATTTTTCATTTATAGCTCAGCAGGTGTTGATTTTCAGCATTGTGTATATACTCATTTGCTTCTGGACTTCAATACACTGGATAACCCCTGCTCTCTCATAGAACTATGTGGCAATTAAGGATGAGAGGAGCATTTGATAGAAAAGTGGCCAACAGCAGAGCAGTCCAACAGCAGCTGGACCATGTCATTCTATCTACTGAGGGAGGACAGTATAATATACCAGTGTACCACAGCTTTCCTTTTCACTCCTAACCTTTTCATCTAATTTGCAGAGCTATTAATTTGTTTGCTTGTTTTCTTTTCACCTGCTAATAATTTTTCTCCTAATCAGCCATGAATCTTCCATGACTTTTCTTCTGCTTCTCTCACTGAGATATTGATTAAATCTGCTTCAATGCTAGTATATACATTTAAAATAGTTTTGCATGCTTTTTTTCGGTCTAAATACTATGCCAACAGTCTAATTTGTGCCTGAAATTACTAACATCATTTACATCTGTAGGTGAACATTCCACCTCTTCTATCTGAGAGACAGAAGATGGCAGAGTGATTAGCATTTTTTAAATGCTGTTAACAGAAATGAAAACTACCTAATGGCAGAAAAATTTTGTGAGGAGGAGCAGGTAACATTAAATAATTTTAAAGTATTCTAAGAAGTGGTTTTTTTTCCTTAGTTTTCACTAAATAAAATCTGCTCTATTGGCCAGACAAATGCCCCACTGAGCCAGATAAGGGTCAGCAGCAAGTGGTGATGAGGCCAAGAAATGATGCAAGTGTAGGAAGATCCCAGAAGTCTCAGTATGTTCTCCAGGCTTCTGGTGGGCAGAAATTTAAAGAGTTTCAGAGTTGGAAGTTTACATCCAGATCGGAATGTTTAAGAGCCACTGATGCATTTACATTTTATTTTCAAGCCTGCTATGGATCAAACTATATATTCTTGAGCTACAGTTGGAAGAGCTTAATTTTGGATTATTTGGATAATTGAGGACATTTCTTAGAATATTTTCTGATGTGGAATGGGTCATTTGAATAAGCTTCACATTTCTTGATGTGTGGACCTAACTTTCTAAACTGTATTAAAAAAAAAAAAAAAGAAAGAAAGAAGAGAGAGTGAGGATATCAGTTTACACCTGATTTTAAATTAAACCTGCTTTCTTTCGTATAGCAAGAGGAAAAACTTAGCAGCCCTGCAGTTTTCTAAGAAATTTTCATGAACTGCTGTGAAAATTTTTTCTTCTTCTCTTGAAGGGAACCCTGATTAAAACTCTAACCATTCCATGTCTTTTCAGTGTCCTATTCTCCATTGCTCTGATCCTGTTCTTCACATGATTGATTCTGGCAAAATAAAACACTGATCAGCCCCTACACTTGGTAGAGCGCTTTTAAATAAATATCCCTGCTGTGTCCTGGTAGAAAGCAGTCACACAGTTTTGACATAACCTAATCATGTGCAAAGCTAAACCTTTAGTAGCTAGTTCTTGCAGACATTTTTTTTCCTTTTTCCCCTCCCTTCTTCTTCACATGGCCCCTTCAGAGCTGCTGGAGGGCGTTGTTGAGAAGTTGCTACCGTTGATACAGTTGCTATTAATCACAGTCTGCCGTGTTGTGACGCAGGTTCTAATAACATCCCATTGAGCTGCCCTTGTATGCTGGAGGCTTACCAACAGCACTAGGCCTTTGATATTCATCTCACACCAGGATAAAGAAAATGTAGAGTTAAAAAAAAAAACCCAACTGCAAATAGGCAAAGAACAAAAAAGGGGGAAAACATAGCAAAATCAAAAACAGACACGCTTTCTGTGTGCTGCTTCGTTTACCATGGGAGCAGCAAAGCTATAAATCTCTGCTGTGTTGTTTGAAAATTGAACATGAGGCTGCTAAATTTATCATTCATTCTTTGTTGTTTCTGGGTAGTAGCTGCCTGACTTGGCTGACTTTGGTTTCTGTCCCCTCCTCAATAACAATTTTTGTTGTCATCGTTGTTTCAATACATTACACACACAAATCAAAATTTTACCGGATCAAAGAATATTGGAGGATTTAGTAAAGTGCTCATAAAGGGGAGGAGGAACAAATTTGCTGCATGTTACACATCATGCTTCCTTGGCAACTGACTCCCTCACATTCATAATTACAGGAACATAATTTTTAAAAAGCAGCATGGGCGGGGGGAGGGAGAGGGAACACTTCCTTTGGTTAAAGACATTCACAACTTTTAAAAATGTGAGTCTTTGAAAATTAGAAAAAAAAAGTTCACCCATATGCTCTGTAAAGATTAAACCTGGAGCCTGATAGAACTGCACAATCACCTTCTTTTGTTAGCACTTCTTGTCCATGTTGAACTGCAAAGAAAAAAAGGTGGAAAGCAAGCCTGCTACAGATGTGACTGGCTATGAATATTCATGAATGCCATTGCTCCTCCTTTTCTACTGGCATCCAAGCCATTCTGATCTCTCTCTCTCTTTTTTCCTCTTCTCCTTTCCATTCCCTTTCCTTCCTCAAGACTGAACAAGACTGCAGTTTTATTTCGGTAACAGCCTGGTACGATACAGTTATCAGTGGCCTCCGAAGCCTTTTATTTCCATTAAGAAAAAAAAAAAAGGAAAAAGAGGAAAAAAAAAAACAAAGGAAAAAAGAAAAAAATTGTAATTATCCACAGTTTTATGAATCCACCTCCCCTTAATGTTCATTATTTAAACCAGCAGCAATTACAAGTTCAAAGGGGTTTAGAGGGCCAGCAACCCGCATAATCACTGCCAAATTAAGCGGGACTCATTCGTCACAGAAGAGTACACTCTGAGCAGTGAATCATGCATGCAGTGACAGGCACTGATTTACATAAAGACGAAATCTGTGCCCTCTAGGGCTGAGTGTTACTTTATCTCAGTGGCCCTGTGATATATGCATTTTCTTTTGGTGTTAGGAAGGTTCAGAGACTGATGCTGTCTAATACATTATATTTTATTCTCGCTAGCATCACTACTACTGCCTAAAAAATACTAATAAAATACTGCCTACACTTATTCATATATATGTGTCTTTAACTAACAGTAATCAAAACTTCAAGGCTCTTGAGTTTTTAAAAGCAAAGTTTTGCCCAGAAAAAAACCCTTTTCTAATCTATTACAATACTTATGAACCTCTGGAATTTGTTGATTTTTTTTTTTCCCAGTAACAATTTGCAGGTCAAACACTGACTCTTGAAAAAGACTACTTTTATTCTTCATTGCCCCCACTCCCTCCCCTGCCCCCCACAGTGATCTAACATATTTTTTGAGTCATTGTAAGTACTTGTACATATAAGTACATGTACAGTGTCAGAGGCTGAGGCTGAATGTAATACTTTATCCCTAATTTGCTGACTATCCAAGGTGTTTTAGGTCAGTGTGGTTCCTCCTGACTGACACATGCTGCAGGGTTTGGAAAAGCTATGTCCATTAGACGCATCTATACATCTGACAGTGGGAGAGGAATCTTTTCTGTTCATTAGAAAAGCGTTCCTTACTTTTATCATCTACCCTGACTCTGATACTGAACCGTTTAAAGATGCTTTTATATTCTGCTTGAATACCAAGTTCTACTCAGCTCATTCACCTACACCCACTGGGGTGGGGTGTTCATGTAGGCAAGGTGAATAGGTGTTGACCCTTGCAGGTACCAGATATATCCATGGAAGGAGTAGCTATAGTCTGATACTACAATGAAACCGGAAAAGTAGTTTTTGTGTAATCAGAACTCACCTTTAGCTATTTTAGATGCAACTCTTTTCTCCATCACAACAGGACTGTGGTACAAACAGTAGTTTGGACATTCTACTTAACTCTTATCCTTTAGAGGTGGCTCCTCAAAGTTAGAGATGTACTAGCTACAATTTGTGAGAGACCTCCTTAACATATAAAGGCATTTCACATAAAAGAGTTTGATTCCTAGCTGTCAGTGAGACACAGCAGAGTGACCCCAAAACATCTGTCTGTGGCACCTTGACACAGACACTGTTTCTACACCAGCTCTGGTGCAGATGGGAGGTAGTTGGTGGTGTCAGAAAGCAACAGCTGTCTGATCAGCCCTTCTTTTGCTTTGACATGCTGCTGCACTCAGGACTGTGCCGTAGACGTAGCATTGCTGGCTCTCCTCCAGTTGTGTAAGTCTGTCTGGTTGTGGTCCCATTAGGCCATTTCAGTGGTGCAGAAGAGCAGCAGCGTTCTGTATGTGAATGCACAAGCTCATTTTTTGCACAATGTCACTTGCTTATGAAAGAGATCCATATTGCATGTACAAATCACACAGGAAAATGTCATTTGCATATGTCATTGCACTTACTGTGCAAGTGAATGTGCACCAACAATGTTCACCTCAACACTGTGTCCTTTGATAGAAGCTGCTGAAGAATTTGAATAATTTAGATAAACTTAAGGCAAACTTAGTCACAGCATCTTTTTAACTGGATTGGCTACAATATGTTTAGTGAGGACACTGAACATAATTTAGGTACCACTTTTAGGTAGTAGTGCACATTACTAGGAAACAACTTTATGACTGGTAAATAGAAATTGTACACTGAATCTCATACAGATGTAATTTATGCCACTGTAAAATCAGATTAAATGGAAAGTTAGTGAAAGGGAGATTATAATGTGGACTATGAGTTTTTTGTGATAGTCTATAAATGAAAGTGGAGCAAAGCTCTTATGTGATGACAATAGAATTGTGTGAATTGACTGGTTTAGGTTTATTCTATTATGCATTATGGAGTTCATGAGTCACTGAAGTCTATACTACGATCAATATTTGCAATATTATGTATCAAATAACTAATTTCTACCTTTTTATTTTATTAAATACCCAGAAGATGTTAAATTACTATTTAAATGTTGGAAAATTCTTTAATGTTACATTATATTTTCAACGAACATAGAAAGTAATGTATCGATCAATGATGGAGAGATGTGGAAATGAAAACCTTTTTGCCATATTGTACTCTTCTTTGCTTTATTGAATCAGGACAATTTAATGTGAAGGACTTGGCCTCTAAGAGTCACAGTGGCATATCACAGTCTTTCTTTGGATATTTCTGGCTTCCATGTACTGACTTTAAATTTCCATGTGTTCATTGTGGTCTTCTACAGAAAAGTGAACTGTTGAAATATTTTAAATCATGTGCCCACAGAGGAGCTGTCTGAAGAGAGTTGCAAAGCCTTTGACTGTGTAATTTCTCACTTTGAGCTCACTCGCCTTCATCAGCAGTTCAAGTTAAGATGTCAAATTTTGTTGACGTGGTTTTTAAGAACTGCTGCAACAGGATTCATATTTTGTCATAGTGCCAAGGATTTTTGCTCTTAAAGTACAAGAGAGTCAAATAAGCCTGGTTTTGGCTGGATTTAGAAAATAGCACATGGGCATGCCTGGAACTGAGACAGTGGAGTTGTCTCATTCACATCTATCTAATTTTAAACATAAAAGACTAACCTTTGGAATTGGTGGGACTTAGGAAGATAGTGGAATTGTAGGATGCTGGGTCCCAAGGCTGTTTTCCAGCAGTGGCCAAAGCTCTTGTCCCTGAGGGAAAGGAAAACAATGAAAAGAAAGTGGCATTTTGATTTGAAATCTAATTTATGTAACTGTATCCTAAACTGTGTATCAGTATCACCTCAAACCCAGAAATCTGGGATTCATAGCAGTGTCAGGGAGGTATGGTGATCTCTGTAAGTTTTTGTGGGTTTTTTTTTTCATACTTGGGCATCCTTGCCTTCAGCCCTACTAACTATGATGTGGCCAATAGGGTGAATATATTTAAATACTTAACATGGCAAAAATCTTATTTTCTTTCACTCTTCATTTTGTGCATCTGCTTTCAGATTTAATTTCTTTTGATTTCTCTGTTTTAACTATGGATATAAACTGTTGGGAAAGGCTTGGAGGGTACAGTTGCTTCAGTGACCAAATTCTCTTTCTCCTTGGTCTAGCCTGAAATCTTGATGCAATGTAGAGCTAAAGTACCCATCAATGTTCCTTTTATTGGACATGCTTCATATATTGTAGTAAAGTTATATGCATCCACATAGGTTGTTAGGAAAATCTTAACATGCCACTGATGTGCAATGAGGGAGAGTTAATCATGTAGATGCCCCAAGACTATACCAATGACCAGAGCACACTGTAGTGGTCATATGAATCCATCTTGAATAAAAATTAAAAACAGGTTTTCAGCCAATAGCCTAAGGTAAAATCCTAGTGTTAATAAATATGTGCAGATGAACGAGATATTTTTCTGTCTTTATCATTTATCAATCTTGGTACTGTAGATATAGGGACAGACATTAGGAAAGATTAAAAATTAAATTGGCGTATGGTTTAACATAGCTGATAAGCACATGTTGTGTTTTTCTATGTAAAAGTATCTTGTTGTGCAGTCCAGAAGCATTCCCAGAAGGGAACATGACTGAGACTTTTCTTACTGTGGGAATGGGACATTTTTACCTCCTCTACACTGCCACCAACATGTGTTGCATTAGCCAGAGGCTTTTCCTGGCCCTGCAATCATCAGTTCTCCTGCCATGTATAAATTCACAAATTCCCCTAGAAAACTGCTTGATGCATCTTTAGAACCTGTTTCAAACTGAGTCTCAGAAGGAAGTAGGAAGGTGGGTCCTATGTTGGCAAAATGCAATGGTCACTGTACAGTGAGCCACTGACGCTGAGATTAGTAAGGACCCCTAAATGGGGCATGCACACACTGAGTGATATCCAGAGCACAAATGTGCTCCATTGAGTTCTAGATGTATTTCTGAAAAGTCTGTTATGAGCCAGTAGATTTACAGCAACTCTGAGAGCCCTCCAGTTTATACCATTTTTTACTGAGGCTCTTGTAGCCCCTGGAATCAGGGAACAACAAAAGTCACCTCATCTTCACCATGCTTATGCACTGAAAACAATTTTTTGGAGCCAGTTTTTCTGAAATGGAAATCCTTTGATTTCCTCTGACACTTATTGATGCCTAGGTGACTTCTCCAGAAACCAGCCATGCAGAAGAATTCAGGGCTATTTTCCTTTTGTGGCTTCTAGCCAACATCCAGAAATCAAGCTTTAAAAAACCAATCCATGTCATCTAAAAGAGAAAGAGCATCATACCTTTCCAGATGTTAATTCTAATCATGTTATTTTGCAGTTAAGTTTTTTTATGTTAACTGTAAACACCTTCAGGTTTTTGTTTTTTTTTAATCAGTATGTGTAATATCTGTATCAAAAAACCTAAAAGAAAGGTTTCAATTTTCCAGCAAATGGCAGACTTCATCTTTTAAACTGGTAGAAACTTCAAGAACGATTTAAAATTACTTTTGACAGTGGGTTAGTATGAGTGAAAGTCTTTATCTAAAGATCCCACCTGACTTTCTGAAACACTTAAAATATTACCAGAAAATTTGTTTCTGTGGCTTATAATAGAAATAAATAGATATGTGAATAAACTTTCTGGTGGAAAGGAATGCTACATAAAAGGGTTTAAAGATGCTAATTATGTTTTCTTTTGCTTTTGCTTGTGTTCCTAAAACCAAAGTTCCATATTAATATGCCAAGAGCAGTGATCATCCTTGTGTTTAAGAAACCCCTTGTTTCCTGTTTATTGATGGTAAACCAGCTAGATTTTTAACTGTTTGAATGAATATCAGGGAAAGGAGGTCCAGCAAGAGTATGACTTCACTGTTATAGATGACTTCAATACCATTTTACCTTCTAGCCTCATGACCTTATCTCCAGTTGCAAACACCATTTCTGCTACTGGACTTCAGCTAGGTTTGTGTCCCATCTCAGAAACACCACAGCCAAAGCTGGCATCATGACCCTTTGGTTGGGAATCACTGTCCTACATCATTGTGTCTGACCAGCTTGGGATGTGAATCCAGATTGATTTGTTCTGTGAAGGTTTAGAGTAGAAAACCATCCACTTTGTTTACCAATGTTATGCAAAACATGATTTTCTAGGTAGATGCAAAGAACATTGACAATAAAACAACTAAAGAAATAAATTTTTTTTCAGTTGAGGCTACCATTCCTTTTTAATGCTCTTTCTATAGACTATTTTGACACTAATTCACAGCTGTACAAATGAGAGTCAGATGTATTTATCTGTGTATGTAGCTTAAATGACTGTTGACTGTATGCTATTAGGAGTATCACCATGTGTACTGTTGGAGAAGCTGTATATATGATAAAGCCAAGTCCCTAAATACAGTGTATTGATAACAGCTGTCAGCAGTTTGCCTACGTACCTTGCTCAAACTATATGAAAGAAAAAACGTTAGGTCATAAAGTCATTAATGTTCATTGTGTAATGAGAGGTACTTCAAGACTGAGGTCTCCAGGCTTAGGATACAACCAGGTGGGACTGATCCAAGATCTTCAGAGACAGTGTAATGTAAGGTGTTGCCATACTGATGAAATATCTGGGATACATATCAAAAATCCCAACTGCTCAATCAATATAACAGCATTTTACATGCATCATTGGTGGAGGGTTTTCCTGTATGTAAACATTACCTTTCTTTTTTTAGCCTATGTTAGCAGAAAACACACTGGAGTATCTGTGTAGCTACTGTACTGTACTGTAAATGAAAAGTGTTTCAGCTGCAGGGAAAGAAACCAAAACCAGGAGGACAGCACTTACATCGAATTTAGTGTTGTCAGATCATTTGGTTTCACCAGAACTGCTTTGGTTTACTTTCCTCAGAGCAGTTTAAAAGTTGTTTAGCCCTTCAGGAGTTTCTACTCACTTCCTAATCGGAAAGAACAAAGTCAAACCTATGGAAACTATGTATGCAATTGGCAAGGATTACAAAATTGGTGTGTCCTTTGGTTCACAGACTAAGCTTGACCTATATATATATTTATAGACACACATGTGTGATTCATTAATGGTAATGGGGAGTTTTCTGATATGACTTCTCATGCATGTCTCATTCAAACTAAATAAGTTGTACGGTCTTTTGACATGATTTATAGACTTAGAACTTGATCCAAGTCTCAAAAAAAGCTAATGGAGAGTCATCTTTGAGAACTAAAGCCAACAAAGATAGTCACAAGCTTTCAGTATGGGAGGGGTAGGCTTGGATTTTGGCAAGGGTTTTTGGTTTAAGAGATAAGTATTCTAATTAAGTTGCCCTTGAAGATGTCAGAGATGCTTAAAGACTGACATCTCTGCTTAAATACCAACAAGAGTCATTCAAATGAAAGAAGGAACCAATTCTTTCCACAGGGTCTAGCACCAAACCTGTCTTGCAAGTTACTCTGCTGGAATGCTCTTCAGTGCTTTCAGCTGAGACAGACAGCAAATGTGTCAGCAGGGTTGTGGGCAGGGTATGCAAGGCAAACATTTGTGCACAGAGCCCAGGATTTTAAAAGAGCTCGGTGAAAGTGGTGAGCACCGTTGAAAAGTCATCCCTTGACATCGTGGTTGGTACTAAACCTGGCCATGGGAATGGATTTGAAGTTATTTTCACAGAGGTCACTCAGTGCAGCCATTGAGTGAAAGATTCACTGATTTGATTCAACTTCAAGTCAGTGTCAGGGCAGAAATACAAGAAGATAAAGACACGTGCACACGCAGTGCAGCATGACTTTGGAAGTCTTTTGACAAATTTATAAGAAGGGCTCATCTTCAAATATTTACATGGAAAGTGAATGGGGAAATTCTCTTTAATGAATCTCTGGATCAGCACTATATCAACATGTAGTGTGTTAGATTTCTACAAAGACTGTTTTTATTACATATGTATTTAACAGACATACTGCTATTTTGAGGGGAGAATTTTTTTTGATGAGCAGTAAAGATAAATGTTCCTCTGGATGAAGGAAGGGATGGAAAGCTGTGATAAGTGTGATAAGTATTAGAGAGGTAAGGCTTGAGATAGGAATGTAACACTGGAATTATTTAGATAACTTGTCTTGAAGTTTCTAAGCCCTCAAAAATGGTAACAAATATCAAGTGAAATATTTATACTTCAGTTGCATACCATGTGCAGTGGGAAGACAGCTCAGCCTCTTTTTTTTAAATTTTGTTAGGCAAACAGATATTTCAGATACTGGATCCCTGAGGCAGTGGCCAAAATTAAGGAACTACTAAAATGGAGCATTTAGGAAGTTTAGGCTATGACGGCAGTATGAAGTTTATAATGCAATCTTTTGTGACAGAAATATTGCAAGTTGGGTTTTCAGAGATTGCTGAGACAAGAGCCAAAGTTGTGTTATTAACCAGCTATATAGCATACTTTTGCATACTCCAAAACTAAATACAACTTCAGATTTGCATGGTGTAGTGTTATCACTTCATATACAGACAATAGCTAGACTCGAAAAACACTTTATGGGTTGCTAAGTGAAGGACTTTGAAGGTAGAGAATGCCAGATATTTTCTTAGTTCTCAGTCCCACTCTCTATCACCTTTGTGGTGGATGAAGCTTGTATCCTTTCACTGGAAGGAGAGAAAATTTAGTGTATTCATACAATTAAAAACTGCATCATGTGTTGTATATGCAATGGGTATTTTCCTGGGGCAAAGAAGTGACATTTCCCCACTCCAACTATGTGATTGCTGCTGAGTTTTAGGTCTAGCACAACAAAAATAACACATTTTAAAAAAACCCAACAATGAAATTTTGAATCTTGCTGGCTTCTCTAAGTGCAGGAACCATCAACATGCACTAGCATGCTACAGCACAGTACAGTGCAGGAATCTTCACTCACCACTTAAATGCAGATATTTGCATGCTGTGATACCTTCCACTATTAACAGTGCCCTAAAAGTACAAAATTGTGTTGGAAAAAAAAATTGCAACATGTCCCACTTGATTTCCTTAAGGCTCAATCCACGCCTCTCACTAAATCCATATGATATGGCAGTGCCTAGTAAAGAAGA
This sequence comes from Notiomystis cincta, assembly GCA_013398075.1. Taxonomy (NCBI): domain Eukaryota; kingdom Metazoa; phylum Chordata; class Aves; order Passeriformes; family Notiomystidae; genus Notiomystis; species Notiomystis cincta. Next base: position 83,656 of record VZRX01001982.1, read on the forward strand.
AAATCAGATTGCTGATTTGATAACAACAAAGTTGGTGTTGTTAAGTCTTTGTCTTTACAGAGATTTGTGCAGCACTGAATGTAATGATGAATCTTTGTTGGGAACCTTGAACTACAATGGTTCAGAATAATGAAGGATCAAAGATGAACTCAGGTGCCTGACCTTAGACAACATTGAGAGAAAATGTCATGCTGACTTTCCACTAGAACATTTTTTCCCAGGCTGGTATGTCATGAATTGAGAAAACTGGACAACAGACTACATTTACTCTTCCCTTTCTCATAGTCCTTCTTATCCCCAAATAAACATTTTTTCTTATTTTCTCCCTCTTCTCTTTGTTTTGTGGGATTCAGAACTATCTGATCAGCAGTTGTTGGAGGTCCAGGTGGAACTTTTTCACCCAAGAGCATTTCTGCAGATTCTTCTGTGGCAAATTAATATTTCCCTTGCACCTCTATTCAACAAAATATTGTTTCTAGCTTCAAAAAGATTCACTTCTCAAAAGACTCAGTAATTTCAGAATTGCTAAATTTCCTCCTCCTACTTTCATGCAGTCAATGAGAATTCTAGTGGCATACTGTTTTTTTAATATAGTCAAATGTAAATTAGATAAGATTTTGGATATTATTTACCAGTGGTGTTGTGCAAACCCAAGTGACCAATGTAAACAAATCACGTGATAAGAGATCACGTAGGAATTGTGAACTGGGGTCTCAGGGTAAGAGATCAAGTCTCATCAGACTGTCAGTACAGTGGTCTGTTGGCTGCACAGCCTTCTTTCCTACAGCCATCTGGAAATTCACAGGCTCCATTAACTTCCAAGGGTAGATTATCAAAACAGGTGCATTGCACTGTCAAGAAAGAAATACCCTGAACAGAAACTGAAAAATACTGTGGGCAGTCTGAGTGAATTCCTTTGTCCTCCAAACTACAGATGTAACAGAAATAATACATTAAGTCATGATCTAATCTGGAGTAGTCAGTTGGAGCAAAATCTATGCAAAACAAACTTAATTGTAATTATGAAAGCCAGAAATTCTGCAATAAACTGGAAGTAATATTAACAGTATAACAACTGTGATAGCAACAGAAAAAAGCAATTTAAACAATTCCATCAGCTCAAAAAAGGGTTTAATATTTACAGAGCACAAATTTCTGAACTTCATTTCCCTTAAAAGTCTTGGTTTGGAAATTATTGGGAAAGCTGAATATAATATGTATTTAGAAAACTACCTCAGATGAATAAATAAAATACTTAGGTATAGGTATGTTATAATTTTTATAATCTCTATAGTTGTTGTTGTTGTTATACGTGTCTGTTTATGTTTCAATGAATGAAAGTAGCTGATTTTGCTGCCTTTGTTTTTTACACAGCAAATTTAAATGTAGAAAAGTCTGTCTGCAGTTGTATGTCAGAATCCACAGCACTTGTAGAGAGTCCCATTGAAATCCAAATATGGATATGGGAGATCAAGCTGAAATCTGTTGGAGGGGGAGCAATATGACTTCATTGCCCTCTCTCGCCATTCTTTTTTTTTGGCTGCCTTGCAGTGAATAATCAACTGAACTTGGATGGCAAGAGAAGTTGCTATATAGGCTGCTGAGCTCCACAGCTAGCAGACCTGCCAAGTCTTAAACACTGAGAAAGAGACATTTGTCTGACTTCTTTCACACTGTCCCATGTATTTTCAGAAAACAAGTCATGCACTTGCAGCTTTGCTTTTGGGCCACACAATTTCTGTTCTGCTTCATGATCCCTCGTGCCAGACAGACCTATAGACAGCTAGCTGTAGCCTGGGCCATGGGAAATCACGGAGTGGGAGAGAAACTGCTGCACAGGGCTGCTCTTCAGAAGTGTAAATCTAGCATCAAAAGGGCCCTGACAGAGACATTTCTGGAACATGGGCTCTCTGCTGTCATGTGAGGGGCTACACGCCTCCACACAACTCTTCCCCTTTTTCTTGTTCTGCAGTGACCCCACAAGCAGGGTTGCATGCACAGAGGCCTTGGGAAGGCCAAAGGTCTAGGATGCCACCCTACAGCTGGGAAGAATATGCTTCTTTTATAAATATTAATACCACAGGTACTGGATTAATTTCTGGTGCTTTCAAAAAGCACTAAACCTGAGCTCAGTAAGTGAAAATAGATTGCAGGCAACCTTCTGCAGCAAGAAGCATGTCCCAAGAGTTAGCATTGAGACTTCATTTAATTTTCTTGTAATCAGAGTAATAGTTTCTTTTCCTATGGTCTAGAGGGGAAACAGCTTTCCTGGGTTAAATTTCTGGGAGTTCTCATGGATGCTAATATCCATCACAGTCCTCTGTCATCTTCTCAGCACATGCCATAAGCAGTTGACATAGCACTGAAAACAGTAGAAATAAATTATTGAGCAGCTAATATAGTAATCTCATTTTTTTTTGAGTCTGTCTTTATGTCCTTCATTCATGTCCTCTTTTGTGGCGTCAAATGAGTCTTATGAGCTTAAAATGAATGCTAGCAAGGGCAAAAAGCATATCTGTGAGTAGTTACCACTAATGGTGTGTATACTCAAAAAACCTTAGAAATAATTTTGTACCTAACCAACATCAAGCATTAGAAAGAACTATAAAGAGCAATGCCGCAATTTTTTTTCTTCTGTTGTGGGATGCTGAGAGATTCTTTACTGAGCTTTCCATACCTTCCTTTAGGCACCACATTGGAGACCACATTGCATGGGCCCATTCTCTCATATGAGAGCATGAGAGATGGTGAAATACCACAGTTAACATCTTCTGAGCTATGTTTCCCGGATTGCATCTGAGCTATGTTTCCAGTCCATAGTGGAGAGAGTCCAATGAAGGGTCATGAAGATGATTAAGGGACTGGGGCATCTTGCTCCACACAAAGAAAGGCTGAGGGAACTGGGACTGTTTAGCCTAGAGAAGAAAAGCTCAGGGGAGCTCAGGGGAATACCTGAAGGGAAGGTGCAAAAACAAAGAGAGCCACTGTCTTCTCAGTGGTTCCCAGGTACAGGACCAGAGACAACAGACACAAACTGAAACACTCTCTGAGGGTGACTGAGCACTGGCATAAATTGCCCAAGGAGGTGGTGGAGTTTCCATCCTTGGAGGTATTCAAAGGTCATCTGGACATAGTTCTGGGAAACAAGGTCTAGGTGACCCTGACTGAGCATGGGGGCCAGACCAGATAACCTCCACATATCCTTTCCAGCCTCAACCATTCTGTGATTCTGTGAATAATAATGCTTTTTTGTGTGTCTTAATTTCATTTGTTATTTTCTCATTCATTATGCTTTACACTGGGGGAGAGTTAGTATTTGAATTTTATGTTTTGTTCTGTTTTGTTTTTTAAACTATAAGCCAAAATGAATTCCATTTCAGAAAGGGAGCCTCATAGCTATTTTTAAAGGACACCTAACTCTTGCATGTTCTGCAGGCTTAGAAGACCTTTCTTCAGGAAACTTACTGTTAGTATATTTCTTTCAAGAAATCAAGAGAAAATTTTCCTCCCATCACAGCAATGTGAGCTAAGCTGTAAATGTAAAAGTAGCACATATCATTTGGACTTGCTTGTCAACTATAGCTTAGACATTCAGGGGCATTTCAGAGAATGCCAAGGTACTGGGGATAATGGGGATTTTGTGTAGCAGTAGCCCCAAAACCTGTGCCATTTGTGGCACTTGGAGAGCTGTATTGGGGAGGCAGTTAGAGAGAAAGATGGGAAAGGATGCAGCTGCATGTCTGAAAGGTATGTTTACTGCTAAACCTCTACCTGGCAACTTTCTGAAAAGGGAGAGACCCAGCTTTGGGCAAGGAAGCTGTGGGCAAGCAATGGGCAAGCAGTTATGGAAAAATTACCTGGTCAAAAATGAGATGTCCTAGGTGTGTATGTACTGCACACATACTGTGTGTACATATACATATATATATAAAAGACAGGTATGTGCTATTGGTCATCAAGACCAGGGCAGTACAGAGAGGAAGAGTATGGTAGTTTTTTCACTACAGCTTGCATCTCAAATTAATCTAGATGCTAGGGAAAATCAGCAAAGACTCATCAATCAGTACCAGATTAGCTTTACCTTCTTCAAGTAGTATAGCACACGGGAAAATTCATCAGAGCTAAGTCCTATCCAGTCCTATTTAAAAGTTCTAGATTTTTCCATCCAGACATTTCATCGCTTTGCTCACATAGACTTCCAAAGAATTTGTCCTGAGGGGCTACTTCTTCTTGCATTGCAGTTACAAGGCATTAGTTCATGCACTGCCGGTATGTCAAAACGTGTAGCTGATAACTTGGTTACATCATTAGTTATTCCTACCTCAGGTGGAGAAAAAAATAACTGTCTTAAAGCACTGCTCAGTGTGCATGTTCTGGAGATTCTCACAGAGGGACCTGTGGTTACCTCAGCCTGATGATTGCTCTGCATTCTTCTGATGTAGACACCAAGAGCTGTTGAAAATAATTGAGACGCTTGTCAACAGAGTGGGAGACTGGACTTCATCAAAACTGTTTTAGTCTCCAGGACTGATGACCTTTTGATGGAGTTTGTTTTAGTTAGGAATTAAGTGTCCAATCCTGTGTAGTGTGAAGCGCCTTCCCTGAGGTGCCGAGTATCCCTGTTTCTCTCGCGCTCGCTCTGGCACTAAGCGTCTCTGTCAAGACACTGAGCACTCTGCAGAATAGGGCTTCAGACTGCTTTTGAAAGGAGAAACAAGGTTTTCACTTCTGTTTTTAAAGAATGATTTTAAAATTGAAATACAGAGTTGTTATGACTAATCCTCTGTTTATCAAGAATGAAAGTTATAAAGGAAAGTAATCTCGCAGATCCAAACTAAAATCACTTTGTTAGGTAGAACTGGGATATAAAGGCAGGTACTTTAACGCAGGGAAAATACCTGCATATCATTTTGCAGAAGAGGACTTCCAAAAAGAGTGCAATTTGACAATTGTCCTCTGCTATTAATATTAGTATTATAATGCTGATCATAATGTTTAAAGAAAAATATAAGGTTTCTGACTTGTTATATGTTTCCAATTTTTTTTATTGCTGTAAACTGAGCCAGCTGATGAACAGCCTCTAGGGACGAGACAGGATCACCCTTGTTTCCTGTTCAGCCTTGCTCCAACAAAAAGCTAATGAAAGAAAAGAACGTAATGGCCTTACAACCCAGGTAAAAGGTTCAGAGAGTTCACAGGTCAATTGATTTCTAATCTTACTTTATGTTATATTTCAATCAAAAAAAACCCAACCCAAAACAAAACCATCCAGCCCCATAGTGGAAATGTGTGTTTGGCAACAACACTCTGATTTTACATTGTCTTTGAAAATTAAGTATGAAACCTCTCGCAGCAGAAGGACACTATGTGAAGTGCAGCAGTGAGTGTTCTAAGCAATTTGAAAAATTCTTCTGTTTAGCTATGTCAATATGGGTAGTGGTAAATCAGCATTTATATGCACACATAAATATATTTCAAGGTGGAAATATTTAATTAGTCCATCTGCAAGCATAAATAGCAAGTCTGCATTCAATATATTCTCAATTAATTTTGTGAAAATTACACCATTGACCATTTCTTTACTGCACTGTCTCAGAATGGAGAAGAGAGAGATATTAGTTGCATCACTGTAGAGCAATGAGATTTCTGTAAGTCGTGATCTGCTGGCATGTAATAACTCGATCTGCTTCATGCAGACAAAATATATTAAAAGTATGGACGAGTGAAGTTTGTGCCCCAGGGAAAAGGCAAGATAATGCATTGAAATTGTTCAGAGGTAGTTAGATACCTAATGGTCTAATATGTGAGCTATGTGAGGTCTGGGGTCTGGTTCTCATAAATTCTGGCTAGACTGATCCTGTAATTTCAAGCAAAGGATAAAAGCGTTAACCAGAGTCATCAGTGTTCAAGGTCCATGATGCTGGATATTATTCATGTAAAGATTCAAGAAAAACACTGAAAGGAAAGCTCTGGAGCATATGTGTTTATATGTGACAATATATGTATATATAAAAACATGTGCTGTATTCCTTGTGTATGTGTAGATATATGCACAGAAACATGCACACAGTAAATGTGTACATTAGCATACGTACATGCTAACAACTGAGTAGCCAAAATAAGAGCTTTTTGGTGTGTGTTTGGTGTGTGGTGTGGTGGGTTTTTTTTTTGGTTGGTTGGTTGTTTTAATCTCTTTAGCAAGTTAATCTAGGGAAAAACAAAATGCTAGATCTCATTTTACTACTGTTATTTTGTAATATACATTGTATATCAACAGCATTTTTCCACTTGGCATCTACAATTTTTTTTTAAGTTGCCTTGTGTTAATACATATTAGCAAAACTTGCTTATGATTACAGCAAAACATGGTTAATGCAATGCTGATACACTTGTTTTCTCACTTTATACAGCAACTCTGAGCATATTAAACTTGTGAGGTCGCTCCAGTGGCTGAATAGCTGCAGTTAGAATTCTGTATCATGCTTCCTGATGAGTTCATGAATGTAAAATACTATTGCCTTAATTCACACTTATAATTTTGCACCATCACAGCACACTAATCAAGGATTTGCTGTTTCAAAAACTGTACAGCTGCAGAATTGAAGTTAAATGGCACCAGGAAGTCATAAAGACTATCCCTTATTACACAAACTGTACAACACAGCACAGATAATAAAAATATGTTGGACTCCATAGATTTCATTTACCATGGTTTCCTTAAGTAGTATTTAAGTTATATTTATCCTCTGGCTATCTAGTATTATAAAATATAGTCATTTTATGAGTGTAAAATATCACCTGGATGTTGCTGTGGATTTACTTAAATCTTTGGATGGGAATGGGAAAGAATCTCACGTACACCTCTCTACCAGCCACAATGAGTTCTCACCAGCTGCATGGGCCCTGACCACTTTGTTCTTTGGACTCCAAAGAGTTAGACCCTGGGAGGGAAGAAATCACATGATGGTAGAGGGATTCTTATCTCTTTTTTGATAATATGATTGTTTTCTCTTACTTCTAATTACATCCTGACTTAAGAACTCTGATTTTTTGTCTTTCTAAGTGTGCATGATTTGCAAATATTTTAGTAACTAAGCCAAATCTCCTTTTGCCTTGCTGCATACATTTTAAATTTAAATGGAGGACAGGATAGGAAAGCAAATCAACAAAGAAAGTTGTCGCATCATCTTCAAAACTTTTTCTTTGTCTGTGATGTATCCCTGTTTACTTCTTTCCTGTTCTGTAATGAATTATTCTCTTGAGAACTCATGTCACAAATCCCATATTCTCTGACACCAGAGGTCTATCTGCATAGTGTGAGACCTTCTTATATGCCCAAAAGACTGAGGGGGAGTCGAAAGGGGTAGAGGAGGAGTATTGCAGGTTATGGTGCAGCCCCCACCTTCAAATTTAATTAGGTGCATTTCTGCAGTGTTGCCACCTGTGAGCCAGCTTTACAGAAGAAAGTACTGAGACCATGGGTCCAGTGAGGAGGGATCTGGAATTGTTCTGGTTCTATGCAACTGCTTTCTTCATCTTGGGGTTGTGGGAGAGACACAGTGTAAAGAATCCTGTTAACAGTGATGCTTTTGAGCTGGTGTTTTCCAGGGTTTGCTTGAGCTTAAAATGCTGCATTTGTATTAAAAAAAAAGTTGGCCCTCCTGCAGACTTACTCTGATTCAAAATAGGGACCTCTTTTTGAAAAGAGCGCTGCTTTTAACGTTATTAAATTTAGCTTTCTGTATAACATTTCCACATGCGTTTTCAATTAGTACTTTGAAAATTACAGATTTTTGTCAACCCTTAATTACAGGGCAATAACACACCCATGTCTATTTGACTGACTCATTTGGATGATTGTTCTGACAAAAGCAGAGATCATCTGGCAGGTTTATAAGGACAAACTATCCAAAACTGCATCTAATTTTGAGGTCCTCAGCTCAAAATTCTTTGTTTTGCACATGCAAAGATTGAAAACACAGCCAAACTATACAGTTATATGTATACTACTTGACCTGTGAAAGCAAATTAGTTAGCATTGTACCACCTGAAAATTAGAGGTCAAATTAATGCCTCTTGGATAAACTGCCCCTCGAAATTTTAATAGTAAGTTTTATAGAGCAATTGCAAACTATCTAGAGCTGCTTTTCAGCAATTAGCTGAGCTATTAGGTGGAAAATTGGCAGACTAATGAGTGATTTAAGACACAAAAAACAGCTTGCATTGGCAGGATTATGGAAGGGTTAGATATTTTCAGAAAATGTTGTAAAAGATAACACAGTTGACCCAAAATCAAATATGTTTCAGCATATTAATGTATTTTTTTTTCTGTATGAACTTTTAAAACCTATTATTTTCCAAAACTGAAAGATGAAACATAGACACTAAGAATAAAATAACAATCCAAGAGCCCTATGCTTTTTCCGAGATCAGAGGCGTGTGTCTGCTGCCTTCTTTCTGTCTGTCTAATTTACTCTGAGGAGAGCAGAGACTACACTGAAGTACATAAGGGGTACCAGAATTCCTTTACGTTCCAGCGTTTTGCCTCCTTCAGGGAATGGATCAGACAGTGAGTGCACAGGGACAACGTGACCTGTGAACACTCACAAACCAAAACACAGCTGGCAGGTCTAATTTTAGGTTCTTTAGCCTTGATCATGTCCCTTTAATGTATTGAGTGGAAAAAGAAAAGCACTTAAAATACAGGAAACATCACAGAAGGTCCAAATTCCTCTTTAAATAGAGCCTCTACATTGATGTGTTTTTCCTCAGCTCTGGTTTTGTTTAATTTTTTGTGCGATTTTTTTTAAATGCATGTGAAATTTGCCAGGTCGGCAGCCCTGGAGACAGCAGTCCCCTATCAACAGAAAGGTTACTGCAATCCAAAGTGGCAATTTGCATTTCCTACAATGACTTGCTGGTGTGCCAGAGCCCTGACCTAAAAGGACTACCTTTAAGCTTGAGAAAGCAGTTTAGTTTCCATACCTCATTCACAGCCTTGTCTTAGACAAGGGGAGAAACAATAGGATTTATTTTTATTTTCTGTTGAATCTAATGGGAGGAAGACAGGGCCTCAGACCTTGACTTTTCTCAGTCTCATTTTGTATGACTTTTTGAAATTCTTTTCCAAGATGCTGAAAAAGCCGGGGATTTCCATACAGACATGCAATACAGAGATTGCATGAATTATCAAACTATGCTTTAAAAAGCTTTTTCTTCAGTGAAGTTTTAAAAACTTCTTCCTTCAGTGCTCAATATCCAAGCCATTTTCTACAGCAGACAGTTTTTTATCTTTCAAGCGCCAAAAAGATTCATTTTCCAAGTGCCAAGTTCCGAAGCAAAAAGGCCTTATATTTCAGTGAGTGTGGATTCCTGTTTTACAAACACATAGAGAGGCAATTTTGAGGGAAATTTTATGCCTAAAAAGTTAATTCGGTGTTTTATCAAAAAATGACACTGATTTGGTACTTTTATTTGTAAGACTGTGTAAAAAATTTTACAAATGCTTTATTAGAAAGCATAGCTTTTGGTAGAACTATTTTTCTATCCACATTGATTTTTCTTCCTTAGTTTTTGCTTTTTCATTAGATTTGAGAGATCTACTTGCTGGTTTATTTATTTGTTTTTAAAATCTTAATCTCTCAGTTAAGCATCTTGTTTTCTTGGTTTGTTTCTTTCATTTTCCTGGAATTCCTCAAAATGTAGGTATATGGAAAGCAGAGTCCACAGTGGAGAAACTAATGTACATCACTGATGCCATCTTGTAAACACACCAGCCCTGAAGAGAAATAAAACCTAAACAGACAATTTTCTGTCAGCTTGCATAGCCCACTAGGGCTGAAACTTGAGAACTTTTTGCTGTGTGTTAGTTACTGAGTAACCCTGTCCTACTTGCAACGCACGAGCTGATCACAAGGAGCAAACACTTCACTTCTGTCAAACCTTTTATTCCTCGTCTAATGGACTCTTTCCTATGGTCAGATGCCACACAGACTTTCAGGAAAGAAGTTAGAAGTTATTTCCTGGAATCCATGTTATGATCTTAACTCAGAACCGAGAAAAATGGAAGATCAAATGTGAAGTGACTTTACTCATATGTGCAACCATTCCAACAAATTCCCCCAAATTAAAATTTTTTCCTTGACTTTTCCAGATCTGTTAGGCCATTTCAGGCCATGGTAATCTTTGAGCATTAGTTAATTTATGCAGGTAGAAGATAGAGGGGCCAAAAGCTTTGCAGGCTTGTGGAGTTGGTAGATGTACAAAGCTCAGCTTTCAAGCTCTCCATGTTGTCATGAATTGCAAAAAGGGAATATGGCAATTTTGAAAAGTACATTTTTATTGTTCTTTTGGTCTTCATCTTCTCTTTCTCTCAACAGAAAACCCATTTTGTGTAAAGTCCTCCCATAGTCAAATTGAAGGAATTTGGCTTCAATTAATGCTGCTTGGTGATCTATAAAATGCAGTGCAATGGATACAACAGCTCTGAGACAAAGTGTTGTGTTAGATTATTAAAGTAACAGTATTCTTCTTACTGACAAAAAATTATCCAACATCAAGAACTATCTTAACTTTGACTAATGAATTTAAATTGCATTTGCTCAGACTGAGCTGATGGAAAAGCAGGGAAAGTAAACAGAGAAAAATAAATCAGTTCACAAAAATTTTGCCATGTGAGACTAACAAGCTAAACTTTTCAGATAGCTTAGCGGTACTATAAAGATATATACAAAATTAAATATTTGATCCAATTAAAATGTCCTACAAGCACCTGATACATTACACAATTATATTACATATTTAAGGAGCTCTGAAATAAAAAGCCAAACCTATAGACACCACCAATCTTAGGATTTAAAACATTTACTTTCTGATTCTGAGACACAGGGGATACCAATAACTGCAAAATAGCATCATGAACTCATTCTCAATGTCCTGTTTAGACCCTGTAAACGACAGCTAAAATGTCAAGAAAAATTTAAGAAAAAATATATTGGGGGGAAAAAATGGTGCACATTATTTAATCTAAATAATGCTAGAGACTTTAGTGATCCATTTGTGAGAAGGAAGGATTTTACAGATCGGTGTTAGGAGTGTGCTTTTGCTTTCCCTATAAAAATATAACAATTTGTCCACAGTTAAGTGTTATCAAAAATTACAATTCACAGATGCTTACTGAAGTCTTTCTGGGTTTGGATATCTAAACCTTCAGAAATTTAGTCCCAAATAGCCAGAATCATGAATCCCACACCACCTTGTGCTTGTGAAACTGCACTCATGCTGTAGAGGGACTATATGTACTATGGCAAGGCTGTTTCCAAGTAGCTGAGAGTCATAGCCAGGCATTGAAGCCATGAACTATTATCCCATACCTACAATTCCTTCTGGTACCCAGGACTGTGATGGAGGAAGCTGCCAGAGTTAAATGCAGAGGGGACCAAAGCTGTCCAAGAGAGTGAAGGATGTAGCTTGTGTCACACTGACAGATACTGTGAAACAAAGGGGGAGACAAAGAGGGACTGCTGAGCAAGGAGGATGGCAGTACCCTGGGAAATGAGGAGACTCCAGTTGCAGAGGAGAATTGGAGCACTGGGAGAAGGTGACTGTGAATGAGTTAGGCTAGTAGGAACGAGCTGGAAGGAGGCAGCTGCTGGACTTGGACCCTGTGATTGGAGTGGGATGAGGGGAAATTACACAGGAAAAAGTAATATCAGGGCTGATGAGATGGATGATGGAGGCTGGATGAAGAGCTGGGACCTGACTTTGCTCTCCCATTTCATTGCAAAAGAGGAGCCTCCCACTAATGCGCTCCTCTGAAGGCTTTTTGTAATGGCAGACACAGGTGGCAAACATTAAACCAAAAATGCCACACAGCTTTATATTAGTCCCCTGTGGTCCCTCTTGCCACACAGATGTGAGATGTAGAGGAAACAGATGATAGCACCCTCTATGCAGTCCCTGGTACAGGAAAGCCCATGGCAGTGGAGAAGGACCTTTCCAAAGGAAGTCCTGCTCAGAGCCGGAGCAGTGCACACTCCCTTTTCTGTGGGGGGTGCTGCAGATGCCAGCATGTACAGGCTGGAGCATGTTTAGTACAGATGGAGTCTTTGAAGAATTTAGCTGACAAACTCTTAAATGTCTTTACTAAACTAGTGCTAATTGAAAATTTTCAAAGGTTTATAGCTTGGCCAAATGTGGGTGGATTTTCAAAGAGATGGCAAAAGGCACATCCCCAAGAGCAGGGCCATCCCTTCTCCAAATGTTATGCTTCTGTTCCAAAGCACATTCTCCTCAATTAAATATAGCAAGAAACAACATACCAATATTTTTCTTTAATTTCATTTTCAGAAATGGCTGAATCATTTTTGCTAAAACTTTCCAAAATAATTGAGGCTTGGGCAAACATTTTGCAGACTAAATATCAATTTAGAAAGCAAAGTTTAGCAAATGGAAATACTGTCTTCCAAGAGAAATACCTGTTCTGTCTAAAAGAAACTGAAAGGTCAAATTTTAGGAGTCCTTTTTCAGAAATTAGGAAGAGAGGGACTGGTAGTAAGTTACTGCAGATTTGTAGCACTGCTCATGAGGACAGAATTTGTCTTTAAAAGCACTCCTCATATTTAAATGCTTAAACAGGTTAATTCCGTGCAGATATTACTAGTGAGTGATTTCTCTGTATGGGAAGGTTACTTCTGTGGTGCTGCCAAATGCAGTGAGGCTTTGGCAGTTACATAGTGATAGCAAATCACCCAGTCACGTAAATGAAAGTTGCTTCAGGGAAACTTTAATTTCTGCATCTAACTTGCTCAAAATGCTTTCAAACTTTGCATTGTAGAGTTAGTGTGATTTACTCATTTGAAGTATGTCCTGTGTCCTCTCTCTTCACCCTTGGATGTGTTACTAACTTTTGCTTTTTCATAATATCCTGACCGAGTGCCTCTCTGCAGAATTTCCAGCAGGTGAATACTGATTTTGCATTCTGATTTACAAAAGAGCTACAGGTTATATTTTTTTGTGTTGCACTCAGACAAATCTAACATGAATTCTAACCATCTGTATTAAAGCAATGATGCACATTTTTGAGGCTGCTGGAGAAACAGCTCATTTTGACGTATATCTAGAATACTTACCTTTATGTCCCATCCCCCACTCCTTTTGTACAGAAATGGTGGATAATACATTTCCCTTAGGGAGGATTTAAAAGCATTTTGTATTATGATGGCTAACATGTAGGATCCTATCAGTGTGGAGATGAAGCCTACTTTCACCAAAACTTGCTTTCCTCTGGATAACAAGTTCCACACTGGAACAGGCATCAGGGTGATTGTCAATTCACACAGTAACTTTTGCACTGCTCACCTATTTCAGGTGGTGGAGAGCAAATGGCACTTCAGCATATTGGGTGCCATAGACATAAACCTGAGATCCTTGAATTAGAGTCTGGACCACCAAAGATGTGCCTGTAATTTGCAAATGCTTGTTGTGTCTATGGGGATCCCAGAGGGCTTACAAAAGACATTTACCTCAGAAAGGAGAGATGTTCATCTGGGAAGTGACCACAATTTAACCTCAGGGGAGTAGTATTGTCCCAGGTTCTGTGCTATCAGATTCTTTCATCAGGCACTTTGGAATGAGGGAAGTGCTCAACTGTCAGCAGTATGTTACCATCCCTGATGGAACTGGAAAAGTTTTTTGGGAAATTGGTAGAAGCTTAGAAGAGAGAGACACAGAAGCAATCAATGAAGAGTAACAGGCAGGTATGGAATTTATATGCAGTTAATTGAATGGTTCCTTGAATTGCTCCAGTTGCATGCCAGAAAGTACAAGTAGAGACCCCCAGACTTTGCATGGAGAGCCGTGCATGCTGCAAATGTCCTGTCTGGAATTTAGAGAACGTGTGAAGCTTTTGTATGTGGGCTCTGGGAGCTCCCCTGTTCCAGCCTGTATTGTGCTAACAGCCCTTAATCTTAACAGGAGATCCTGTGTTTGTTTTGGTAGGGGGAAAAAGAAACAGAAAAAATTTGCCCATCTAGCCTTAAGTCTGCTTCTAACCCTAAGGAAGGCTATGTGAGGTGTCTGTAAGTGTATCTCAGAGAAAGGTTCTTTACAGTTCCTCAGGAAGTAGTACAGTTTGAGGTATTTTATACCAGCCTATAAGGCACTAGATTTAAATTGGTGTGCAGTGAAACATTTAAATATACTATAGCAAATGAAATATGGTCCAATAGGTTTTTTATGGTCCAGCTATGCTTTTTCTTTTCAATCACTAGCCTGGGGCGAACAAGTCGGCTTTAAAATGTCTATTTTAGCTATGCTTTTATCACCTCTGTCTTTTAGGAAGTTTGATTTCTTTTTTCATTTCTTCTCTTTGATAAAAAAAAAAGCTGAGATCTCTGAATGGGTTATTTATCTCTTATGTTGAATCTATTTATCTGTCAATGGCCATGCTGCTTTAGAAGTGTTTTATATTACTAATTAATTTAATTTCACATACTGTACTCCACGTTAACACATTTTCTATTATACACTATAATGTGATACAGGGTCTTCCCTCACCAGCCTTACCTTAAAGCTTTAATTGCTTTGCTCTAAGACTCAGCTCATGTTTGATTTATCTGATTTCTTTGTATAAAGATTCTCTGTTTTACAACGTGTACACAAGCCATTAAATTGGTGTTGATGTTTATCTAGCAAACTCACCAATTGGTGATAGTATACATCCCTTTATGAATTTATGACTGGGCAATAAAAGAAGTGTCAGAAGCCCTGTTGTTGTCTCTATCAGGTCACTCTGTTAGTTTATGTTTAGAAAGACAACATGGCCTGCCACTGACTTACACAGTGATTTGAAGGATTGACGCCTGCAGTAAAAATCTGTTATGAATTTCTAGCCGTGAAATTATTTTTTATTTTCCTTTTTTGGGGGGAAAAGGTGAATATATTGGAGAGGAGAAAAGGGGTAAGACAGCTTGAGCAGGCTTGAAGACAGTGTGGACTTCATCTGACATACATTGTTGTTTACATAATGGAAAAGCTGAACCAAAATGCCAGATCCCCAAGCTATGTGAAGTTCAGAGTCTGGATCCAAGTATTGCAGCTTGAATTCTCTCTGGCTCTCAAGAACCTAAATGTAGATACCACATATTAAAATGCATGAAAATGAATGATAGTAAATAATCAATGTAGAGTGGGAAATCTGGTCCTTTGATCTGTCAGGTTTCATCACATAACACAAGCATAAGGACATATGGTATTTTAAAGCTGCATTTGAAGAGATGCCTACGCTGACTTTTATCCTTATTTACAAATAGTCAGCAATAAAGGCTGTAATCTTGCAGATAACACTATGGATGTGCATAAGTATTCTTGCACAGAGTTCATTTTAGGATTGAGATGTGATTAGTATAGCTAGCAAACATTTGGAAAATGCATGCATACTTTTGAATGCATTAAGTGAGCCCGATATTATAGCTCTTAAGTAAAGAGTAGGTAGATGTATTTGTCTCTGCCGGGTTGATTCAGGTCCATAAAGCTGTATTGTTTCTGTGAAACCTCTTCATTAGCTATTTCATTGTTACATTTACTTCCCACTCATTAAAGATCCATCCCACTTTCCTTACGTATGGATGACGTCTATCGGCTTCAGTGAGAACTAATTGCACACGAGGTGAAAGGATTCAAATTAGGATTGCCAATATATGACCACACGGAAAAGCAAGCATGAAATATTCTAATTCTTTTTAGATGCAAAGTAACTTATGAACAAAACCCATTGTGGCTGATTCTCACAAGCTTAAAGCATTGTGAAAGATAAATTAAAATGGGCAAGGCTAATTAATTTGCTAAAATCCATTGTTAATGCAGTGTTTTCAGTCCTCCTGAATGCTGCTCTCATGACATTTGGTGTCTTTCTAAAGAACCATCCCAGCTGTAAATATTGTTTTTTCTTTCCTCTGAGAATATAAGCTGCCATTTAAATAAGTAAATTCCTAGACCTCATGATTAAATAGAAAGTTTGGAAGCCAGAACTGCATGCTTCTTAGACTTTGAAGGCAAATAAAGATCAGCCTGTGTATTCCTTTTAAAGTCTTTTTCTAAAGTCTCACAATTTTTAACTTTTTTTGAACTCTGATGTTGGACAGTTTTGGATGAGGGAGGGGGTAAGAAGGCGAGAGCTTTTTGGCTTTTCAACTTCTGGGATTAGCAGGGAATGAGTGGCTGCATGGCTGTTCTAAAGGCTTTTTAAAAACTGCGTCACATATACCAGAAGAGATAGTATCATCTGGCAAATTGCTGCCGAATGAAAGAGTAATCAAAATATGTGACAAAAGCTACGAGCTCTCTCCGGCGACTCCGACAGGGCTCGCGCCACAGTGGGGTTATCGAAAATCACTCCTTTAAAACTCTGTGCAGGAAAGCCAAGCCATCAAGGACTTCAGCCCACTAGCACTTTTTCCTAGCAGTGGCATTTGCTGCTGTGAATTCAGGGCTCCCTTGACTTTGGCTGATCTGAGCACTGCTCCCTGTCGGGCGAGCTTGCAGGATCGGGCCCTTGGATGATACATGTAGGACTCTGGAAGACCAGCTTTTACTGCTCATATGTTTGGCAGGCAGATTTGATAATCAGTGCTGTTCTAGAACCTTACACCATCTCAGTGAATATAAATTGATGGTGTAAAGCAAATGGGCAACTGGCGGGAAGCCAAACACGGAGGGGAGAGAAGACGGTTTATTGTTGAGGGGGCAGCCCGGTGTTCTACAGCAGAGCTTTCTGTTCACAACAGCTCTGCAGAGCTGCTGAGTTCGAGTGTGGCCTCTGAAGTGTATGAAATAATAACAGTTTTATTTCTCCTGACACAAGCACGGAAGCTGTTTGCTGCCACCTCAGAACTGTTACCCTGCAATGCAAAAGTACCAACAAGGCAGGCTGGATGCAATGTTATTATAAACAGTGCCGCAGTAAACTTCAGGAAAAGCCCATTATACGGTGATAGCCTGTTTGTCAGGAGAAAAGTTCACTAATGTATATGGGAAGCAGAGCTCCTCATTCGCTGATATGTCTGAGTCTATTTTGTTGCACTTTTACCTTTATTTACTGTGCAGGTGCTGCTGAGAATAACCTCAGAAAACACAAAAAGACGGGAGGCCATGTACTCAGCTAGCTTAAATTGGCAAAGAAATGGTGTCAATTCAAGGCACTTGATGCTATGGTCCATTGCTTATTACTCTTTTTTAAAATTTTAGGATTTCGAGGGGTATGGAATGAAGAGTGTTTTCTCTGTGGTTGTTTTATTACTGCAAATCACTGAATGAAAGGTGCATTTAAAATAAAGCAGTGAATGAATGATAGCAGTAAAAAAATGAATATACATACACGATAGAATTAAATCCCATTTTAACTCTAATTTGTGTTCCTATGCAATCAGTTGCAGTGATATGAGCTGAGAATTTCAATGAGGCCTCAGGGAGTTTGACACCAATTTCTTATTTTGTTTTGATAGGATTAGCACCTCTAAACCTAAAATGTCTTTGAATATCAGCCATAATGTCAGTCTTTCCAACGTGTCCTAACTGTTTCTATTTGTTTAATTATTCCAGGAATTATTCTGCACTCAAAAGAAATGCAAGTACTACCTTTTGTAATTGGAGAAATTCATCATTCATTTATCAGTCATAGATCTTAAGTGCCTATCTTAAAAAACTAGAGGGTTTTGACTGTGCTCTTAAAAATTCAATTGCTGATTGAAGTGTCTTTTCTTGATGCAGAAACTTCCTGCTATACTCTGTAAGCTCATCCCTGGGTTCTGTCTGTCGTTAGCTGTGCAATTTTCCTCTCATATGGCATTGGGTCAGGCACTTGGTATCTCTAGGCCTCCCTTTATCCACCCAAAATCAGCTTCTTTTTTCCTTTCTTGCTTTCTTCTTCCAGGGAGTGATGTAGTAAGGTTTTCATTGCTTGTATTCCTTAACATTCATGAAGACATATGAGATTCCTGTCTGGAAAGTATTCTAAATACACACAAATATTAAGTTATGGTAATTCTTCAACTTAATTTACTGGCAAGTTTCTCAAGCTAAACATGAAAATGGCACAAGTCTTTTGTAACGCTAAGAGCATGTTCAACTTATCCTCTGAATTCCAACAGAATATGAAAATTTTGAAACTTGTAAAGGAGATCTGCCAACTTCACCACTATGTACTATCAAAGTGGAATAAAAGAAAGAATAAGTCAACTTGTTAAGATTTTGTTGAGGAAATCATTGTTTGTAAAAAGCAGGTATGTTATGCAAATCAAGTGATTTACTGAGAGTCAGTTCTTACTTCCAATAAGTAGATGAGCCAACTCAACTGTGGCTTGAAAGCCAAGAAAACAGCATATAGATTAAGATTACTCAAAACTTTTGTTCCTGCATAAAAGAGATGCAAATTGCACCATCTTAGTGTTGCTTATGAGTAAAGGACAAAATCTTGCTTCTTCACCTCTATTTAAGATATGGAGCTAAAACCATTTAACAGGGTCTGTGATAGCTTTCAGTGATTGCATTTGAGATGAGTGGCCTCCTGTCCTGTCAACTTTCTTTGAAGAGCCAGTGGAGGCAAGTTAATCAAAAGATGGAAAGAATAGGATTTTCAAGTCTGAAAAAATAATTTTAAAAGCATGCCACTATTCCTATGTGGAATGAATTAAGATAGAAGGCCAGGCTCTAAGAGTTCTTTCTGCATTTTGCAGGAGAGGATGTTTAACCTCATTCAGGTAAAAAGAAAGAAGGGGATTAATTCTTTAAAATCAGTATAGAATTCAGATTTCTGGACTCCTTTTTTTCATAAATACATTTAGAGTCGTGTAAGGATGGATGTACACATTCACCTGCTGTTTGTTATGGAAGTCACACATCATTTCCAAAACTGAAGTGTGCGTAGGAACAGAATATCAATTTATCTGTTTACTATTGAAGTTCTTATCCTGTCTATACCCACGTCCAGAATATCTGAAAGCCCCCTGGGTATTGCATCTTCTTTGCAATGTAAAAAACCTTCCCCTCTTCAGCTGTTTCTCCCTGCTTGGTTTTAGGGAATTAATTATCATATGGTTGCCATCTATTCAGAAAATTACAGGATAATCCCAGTGTTTGAACACCATGTCTGAATCTCAGTCTCCACTTGGGCAGGACACATGGTGTGAGAGACAGCTGCTAAAAACTGTGCAGCTATTACAGTGTGTCAGTTTATAAGCCGTGAAGTGTATGCACCAGCTCGCAGATTGTTGGTAGGAGTGTGGTACTTTGTTATAAATATATTTTATTGATTGTAAGGAGATTTTATTAAAAAGCTACCCAGAAGAAATGGGCAGTAAAAGATCAAGTAAATTGCTTGGCTTTCATTTTAAGTTGCCTAATTTCTTAAGGGTTTATGGGGGCTCCATAAGCTCCCAAAACACTGACAGAGATTAGTCTTGCTTAGTGATGGTGGACAGGTGTGCACTGGAGTTAGGCAGGATGGTCTCTGGGGGTGGCATTCAGTCTTAGATGGAAAGGTCAACAGGTTCTATTAAACCAGATCTTAAATACATTTACATGACTACATATGCAGATGAAAAATTGTGAAATTGTCAAAAGTAACTAAATACATTGCATGCTCAGCTCCCACTGAAATCAGGTGAATTAGCTGCCTAACTCCTATTCTGTTTAATCATACGCAATTTTCTCTTTAGGTTCCTAAATGTTTCTGTGGTGGCAACAAATGCTTCTTGCTGCTTTCCAGATTAGTGATAGCTCAGGGCACCTGCCACATAGCAAAACAGTACACATTTCTGAAAAAAAACACTTTGGATCAAGACTTTCTAATGTGTAAATACTATATATTCTTTTAACGTTTTCCTAGTAAATATTTTTTAAATGTTATAGATCTGTGGCAGATGTTGCTATCTACTGTTTCCTAAGCATGTATGTGATGGGTTGTGTGTATATCTGTGTTTTCATGCTTTTTCCATTTTAAGCCTAGGGAAATCAGCATATTGTGCTTAGTGGTAGTGGTAGGCAGAACATCAATGTGTAGCATATATTGTTACACCTAAGACTACTGGCAAGTTGTCAAATACAAACAGAAATGGAAAAAAAGAGCAAGACCCAAATAACTGAGATTAAAAACAACTTGCAGTAATTTCCTGAGGCCTTTCAGAATCCGAGGCTTATCAACAAATTAACTCATCCTCTACAGAAGAACTCTGAAACAAAGCAGAGATGCCCAGGTGTTGGTCAAACCCTAATGTGATTTGATAATACCTCCTTTCCCGTCATTCCCACTTCAGCCCTGCTGAAAACCAGCCTCTCAGTCCCTCTGGCTGTGGGGCTTTCCAACACCCACACTTCCTGCTCTAAAGTCCTTCTCAACTCCTCAGCCACCTTTTACTCTGACTTCCCCAGATTCGCTTTTCTCTTCCAAGTTGTCTTCCTGAGACTGAGCTAAATCCTTTACCAAAATAAAGCCTATGCATTAGCATCCCTAATTCTCCTGACCTTAAAAACACCTTGCAAAGCTACTTTCTCTTCCATGCGCTTGCCCTCTCATCTCACATACGTGAGCTACCCTTCAGAAGTTGATTAAATTTAAATGTAATCATAATCATATCACTTTAAAGAAGAGGCATGAGCTCTAATAAATGTTTCAAATCAGGCATAATGCTTTTTCAGATACTTTATTCTTTTTAGGCCTATATCCTAGACCTATTCTTGTCCAAAAGGGCCATTTCAATTCAAAGCCCTTGACCTCCAGCTCCCAAAACCATAAAATGTCATGATTTCTGCTCTAAACCTCATAACAGTCAATGGTAGCTGGATATATCTATGCTGGCTACTAACATTCCCTCGTTACTTCCTATCACCTGTTAAAAGCTCTTATCTCCACAAAGAGACAAGTCTCCAGCTCTTGGTTCTGCAGGAATTTCAAAATCCTGTACACAAGTTGCCAATGTAGAAATTGCCAACTTGTTGCAATTCTACTGAGATGCAGAAAAGAGACCTTTCCAGGAAGAGGAGAGCATACAGTCTTCTCCTTGGACTCACTCGGAAAGTAGCAAACAAAATCTACATGTGCTTTGGAAAGTAGATATCCTTTGAAGAACTGAGCTGCAGTTTCCCATTGCAGAATTTGGAAATGTTTGTAAATTTATGTAAATTCATGGCTTAGAGTTCATCTTTGAGGTTTTGGGTTCAGACGTAGTGCGAGACTTAGCCTGAACCACAGCAGTTTCACCTAGTTGCCACATGAAAGCATCGACTGCAGCACTACAACCAGAAGTCTTACAACGTTTGCCAAAACTCAGATGAACTCCTAAATAAACCTGGCCTTAACTATGAATGGTTCAGGGTTTCACTATTAATGTGGTGTCTTTGTACTACCAAAATTGTTGCAGCCATTGCCTTTGCTTTGCAGATTCAGAGTGTGTGGGTGCATATATCTCTCTATCTATATATATACATATATATAAAAGCAGCTAAATACAAATTCAACTATGTACATTAAAAATTAAAACATAGACCTTTATTTTGTGATGACTAGTCTTCTTTCCTTTTAGTAGATCATGAATATTTTCTGGCAAGATATGTCACTAGCTTATAACTTCATTAAGCTGCAGTCCATACCTTACCCTTTCACTAGATCCCTGAAAAGAACTTTTGTGTGTGCCAAACAGATATCCACTTGGTCTGTGGCTCTTGAAAGGTAAATTGCCAAGTTCCAGCAAGCAAATTAAGAGGTGCAATGAGAGTTAGCTCTTGCATTCTATCAAATCCTGCTACTGAATGTGTTGAAAAGCTTGCCCAGAGCCATGGCCTCACATATTTATGGTATGAATGGGAGACACTCAGAGCTATGTATTGCCATAGTTCCCATTTCTTTTGTAATAAACTAGCTCAGCAGATGTAGCTTAGGTAAAAAGGAAATTCAAAGTCTCCTACTCAGAGACTAACCAAAACAAAGTTCTCTCTCCAGTCCTCTGTCTATGAGCCAAACTCAGAGCCAGACCTTACTTGTACTGATTAGTGTTTTATTCTGTGTGTAACCCAATGAAACTCAAAGGGTTCCCAGATGGAATACAGTGCTGCTTAATAGCACTGTGTAAGTATCACTGCCAGAATGTGGCACAGAAAATGTTTAAAAAATCGAACTTTCCATTTCTAACACAACACAGATTAAATCATAGGATTAGTTTTCCAAGTCAGTTGCATCATTCTCTTGGTTTATAAGTTTTGGTGCTGAAGACATCAGTTCTGGGTAGCTTAGCCTTTTCTTTTATGATAGCTGTATAGCAATTTCTGCAGTATCAGTACCTAATTCACACCAAATTATTCCATATTTGTGACTTAACCT
The DNA here is from genome assembly GCA_013398075.1 of Notiomystis cincta. Lineage (NCBI taxonomy): Eukaryota > Metazoa > Chordata > Aves > Passeriformes > Notiomystidae > Notiomystis > Notiomystis cincta. Next base: position 106,025 of record VZRX01001982.1, read on the forward strand.
GTGCCTATATTCTACAGGCTTCAGAATATTTAGTATCACATTTCTGATGTGATTCATCCTGCCTATTCCACTTGTGTACTAAAGTAAAAAAATTAAGATGTTCTATTGAATTTTGTTGATTTTATTTAGCCTGGTGGGTGCACAATAACTCTGAATTAAAGCAGAAGCAAAAGATGAGCCCAAGATCCACAAAACAGCAGAACCTGAAGGATCATGGATTAAACTAAAGACCTCTAAAAAGCTTGAACTTTGATCCAGCAAGGTGGTGGTGAGGGAGATAACAACACACATTTTTATGTTTGTTGATACTTGCACTCATGTACTATACCAAGATGTTTCAGAAAACACTGATTACAACTTTCTACACCATTTTTTCACAATTTATGTAACAGCGTCTGCATCTCAAAAAAAA
>VZRX01001982.1:117742-143477 GCA_013398075.1 Notiomystis cincta
ATTTTATACTCTTCAAGAAAATGGTGGCTAAAAGGGTTCAAAGGCTTCTACATTACATTTTGAATAGCCCAGCACTTTTGTTCTAAAAATAAATACACGATTTAAAAATAAATAATTAAGTGGGTTCAAACCAGAAGCTTACGTTGCTTTTGACGATATGCACATTTGATCAGCTGTTGAAAGAGTTGCAGCTCAGCTGCGCTGAGCCAAGATTTAGTGACAGGGGCACACAGGGATCAGCCTCAAAGGCAGAAACTTAGCCTTTTCCTTAGTGAAAAAGAAGTGGATATCAGACTAGTTGACATGGATAGATAATACACAGTACCGGAAGGTTTGGATACTTCCCAGTAGGTGGAAGACTGGTATGGCCAATCTTTAGGCCAAGATTCAATGAAAAACACTAAGAACAATTGTTAAGCTCATCCTTTCTTGGCAAATCATGTCACTTTGTGCTTATCTTTAACTTGTGATTATTGAAGATAATAAAATTCATGTGTGTACCTAAAATTAAGCAACGGCTTAACTGTTTTGTTGAAAGGTCATCCATAATATGCTGGGGAGAAAGTAGTCTGGCCTGCCATGGCCAGGAGAGGCTGCTTTTATATAAGGCTGCATGACAAGGTAAAAAACAGGCAAAACTTTTTGAAGAAGATTTCCTCATCCTCACTTCCCACTCCATATCCTCCCACCTTCCTAAATTACCCTTTTTACATCTCAATTGATGGAAAGACAAAGAAACCACTGTAAGTGAGCAGAGCTGCAAAGTGAGGCAAAAATTGCAAGGGGCAAGACTGATAAAAACAAGTCTGGTCCAGTCTGAACGTATGAGGCAAAATCAGCAGAAGGAAGCTAAAAATGTACGTTGACAATGAAGGACAAAGAGTTTTATAAGCATTATTGCTGCAGTCTGTTAAAGCATTTGCAGCAGAAAAATGATACAAGAAAAATTGACAAGTAGAATAAATAGAAGAGAAAGGATTAAAAATAGCAAAATTATTAATTTTTTTCATAATTATTTTAAACAATGGAGCACATGCTCTAGTATTCTGAGAGTTAAGCACTTGTACACATCTTTCTCATTGTTTTGAATGAAGCTCAAGCATATGATTAAAATTCTTTGCTAGATAAGAGTATTTTTTCTGAAATCAGGCTGGAGAGCTACTTGAACAGGAATCACATTTCCAGACATAGGTCCAGGCCCATGTGCAAGTGTGATGCTGTATTTGAAAATACTGTGTGCACATATCGCAGAGAGAATACTTAATGTGCTTGAAGCTGGCACCATGCTTGAGCACCCTGTTAGATTGTGGTGTGAGTGAGAAGGTAACAGCTGTAAAGGAAAAAGAAAATACTTGTGAAAGATTTAGGCATTTCTCCAGAATGCTAGTATACTGCAGAGTACTTACTATTAATGCTGTAACTTGTTGTGTAGACACTTAAGAAAAGAATTCTGCTCACATATCTGATGTGACTTTGAAATTCAGACTTTGCCATTTCCAGGTCCAGGTAACATTTTAAAAAGAATAACTGGTTTTAATGAGAAGGGATAGAACTATATCTCTTTTTTCTGAGAGGAGATAGAAAATAGACAGCAGAGGATAGATAGGAGAGGACTCTGACAGCAGGTAAGAAGCCCTACCCTGGATTTTTAGAGAACTGAAGCCTAAGCTTTAGAAAAAGCTCCTAATTTAAAAATTAACTCTTCACAAACTGATTCACTGATTCATTTATTTTTAATAAATTTATTGAGAATATATTTGGTTTAGCAAATTAACATGTCAAAGGAATACTTATTCTGGAGACAGGAAATATTAACTTATGGAGGTAATGCTACAAGGATTAAATGCCATACTTGACTAGTGCCATGATCCTATAGAAAATAATGAGAAATTGAGGAAAACATTAGAAGCATGCATTTGAAGTTTTTTCCTAAGTTAAACTTATTTGAAATTGAAACAACTCAGCTATGTTTTTTACATCTGTCTTTCCTTGGGTTTCCGTAAAGTCAATACCTGCACAACTTTTTAGACTTATACATTTTCAGCTTTTCAATTACTCCTAATTTCCATTTGTTTATAGGCTTTATGTCATTATTCACTTAGTCTAGATATATAGGACAAATCTCAAATAAAGAAGGTGCTAATGACTTTCTTGGTCTTACACTTCCATTAGAAGCAAGTTTAACTGAATATTAAAAACTTAGGAGGATTATCCAAATGATATCTGTAGATCAGTGGTTTTCAACCTGTAGTCTGCCATTTGGGAATCTCTGGATTATTCCTGAGCAGTCTGTAAAAATTGAGGAAAGTCCCAGCTGACTTCAGTTGCTTTAATTCACTACACATCTTCAATGGAAACATTTTACAACTTTGAAAATCAGAAAGGTTGCAAACCCTTTTTTAGATATTTACTTACCACTTGCTTGGGATATTATTGATCTTTTCCAAAAAGCAACTGATAACTATGAAGTTTTTGCTTACGTTAAGCAGCAGATGGTTTATTCTGAATAGCTTCTGACTGGAAAACATTAAAATGTTTTCTCAGAGTATTTTCACTGAATCTTCCCTAGAATTTCTTGATATTTTCACTTTTATAGGGAAATGTTTTCAAGTATATGGGAACGAGAACTTGGAATGGGCCTTGCTTCAACAAATCCACAGAAGACAAGTAAAAAAGCAAGCCTTGTATCTGTAGATTAAATTGCCCTCTGCAGAACTTGATTAAAATGTGCAATGGAAAATTAAAGAGTCCACAAGAAAAAAATTGTTGATTTCTGATGGATATTTCTCAAACAGTGTTACTTCTCATCTTTACTTTGTAAATAGAAAAAGAATCAACCTCAAATGTTTCATGAGGAAGCCCCAGCAGGGCTTAGATCAGTCACCAGGGCTCAGAATTAAATCTTAAGACAGGGCAGAACTCTGCTGGTTTTGGGGAAAAGTGTCGGAGCCAAAACCGAATCCCAGACTTCATCCCTTGGGCAGATTCTTGAGGAGATGCTATTTTTTAGTAGACTTTCATTTGCAGCAACTTTTTTTTTTTTAAATTATGTGTCTTGCAATGCTATGTAAATGCTGCAAGGTTTAGATTATGAAAGGTTCACTAGTTGAGCCATGTGGTTTGATTTGTAGCAATTGGCAACAAAATTCCAGCTGAAGTTTTATGTAGGTGTCACTCTTTGATGGAAGAAAAGCTTCTAAGGAGAGCATCATCCCTTCTTACAAAGAGGGAGAATGTGCTGTCCCCACTTTTGTCAAGCCAAGAAACCCATTCCTTCCTGGGGAAGTTAAGAGGCCCAGGAACTTGCATGAGAAATCTCAGTTGCTGTTGCAACATCAAATGATATTTGCAGAAGCTACCATACAGGTATAGCAGATAGCAGAAAGCAGACAGGTAACAGATACCACACAGGCATTGCGAAAAGTGCTGTAATGAAGTGAGAAGTGATCTGGGAGCCACTGTGCTTTCTGTCATAGCTCAACTTTGATATATCCCTTTAAGAAAATATTTGTCACAAAAACACGGAAAGGATAGGTCTGTTCTCACAGGCAAAGACAACAAAAATGGTAGGTGCCTTGGGATGAACCTGCTCATTTGAGTGAGTGCCCCTTCTCAAGGAGACACCTCTCCTGCTTGAGAGCTTGGAGGGACTCATTGAAAGAAGAAGAGGCTATAAACTCAGGAGGAAAAGAAAGCTAAAGACATGGATTTAACCTTGATCTACTTCTGCTGTTTATAGGAAAGATGACTACTTACCTAATTGTGTGTGAGAACACCAAGGAATAGCTAAGGATACTAAAATTTTCTATATATTTTTAACAATGCAAAAGATGAACATTACATCTTAAAATCAGTAATCCAAGACCTTGGAAACATGTTGCAAATCTAGGAAATCAAGAGTAAACAGGGAATTGAGTAACATAATTCTGCCTGAAACAGTAGTAAACATATGGAATAATTGGCCAGTGAAGCAAGTAATCTAAATGAGTTTAAGAGACAGCTGGACATTTTTATCTCAGGAGAGAAAGGACTGAAGGATATAGTGATAAACCAGAGAGTTGAGGATGAAATATACTGAAAAAAAAGGCTTGATGAACCAAAGGATCCTTTCTCTAGTCAGCAATTTCTTATGTTTATAAATTTAATAGGAAAAGCTGCTGTGTGAAATGCTATTTCTACATAGTGTCACCATGTCTAAAGAAGAAACGTGTTGTTTCAGAAGATGAATTTTACTGATGCAGCCTCCACTGCCAGTAATAGATCTGCTTGATCCACCCACTTAAGACAAGCTCAACTGCCCCCACTCTCTCCAAAAATTGAATTATTTACACTGTACTTTATTGCTTCAACTTTCAAATTACTTCGTGTAGTAGTGCCTTACAATCTTTTTCTTAGCAAATCTGTGGCTAGTGAAAGTGTCGTGCAGAGTTGTATGTTTCCAGGCCAGCTAGCCTGCAGGGAAAATTTCCTTTATTAGTGTTTTGTCTTCCAAAGATGACATTTTAGTTGAGCCATTAAAAACATCATCGTTAAAGATATTAAAAAATATAACTAAGTTCATTCCAAGAAGTGTGTTTAACTAGTTCTGTCTCTAACTAGTTCTGATGAGCTCATAGTTTTCCTCCCTGTCATCACAGTCACGCCATCATTTCTTTCAGAAAATAGAAAATAAAAACCAGAAGACAGAAACAAGCATAAAATATTGAAAAATGGAAAGAAACAACATTCAATTTTTAGTACTAACTTTTGTATCCAGGCTCAAAGTTCACTTTCAATCCAAGTCCTACATGTGGTTACCTAACTACCCAAGTGCTTCACAAATCAGACATTTGGATGTGTAATTGGCAAGGTTTATGACTGTAATTAAATTGTGCTTTAAACTGATTGCAGATGCAAAATTGCATCTCTAGGAAAGGAGGCCAGGCTGAGGCCCTTTCAAAAGTCATGTTCTTCAGGTTGAACCAGAAAGATTGTACATTAAGTTGAATCAATTTCAAAAAGACTTGATTTTCCATTAACTTGCAGTTTTGCTTTTGCTGGTGAAACATCACTGGCTTTAGCACAGTTTTCCTGATTGATACTGGTGCAAGTTAAAAAGAAAAAAATATCTCTGTGTTTGAAATTAGGGGTGTGGGAGGAAGCTGGATGTATCAGCGCTGAGTGTGCAACTGCACCACTTGTGTTTGGAAAGAGAGGCAGCATTGCCAGCTTCCTGTGTTTAGAAGTGTTAGGACTGATTGTTGAAATGCCTATTCTGACACTAAAATTGCAATTTCTCTGTCCCCTGCTGTGCCAGATAAGCATTTCTGGAAAGAGTAACCCTTGTTCAAAATAATGCTGTTTCCAGAAACACTGTGCAAATAACAGCCAGAGTCTTTTAAAAGTCAACAAAGCAGGGAGGCAAGGGGGAAAGGAAAGGACTGCCAGCTTGAGTAGAGATTTGATAGAAAAACCCTTAAGTTCAACTACATTAGCTCCTTTGTGCCTCATCATTTTACTGTGTGAAGGAAGTGGGAAATAAGGATCTTCTCTATATTATCACAGGACGTGTATTTATTTGAAGTGTTGTCATGTCTAATTCATATTCCTGATTGCATTTAATGAAGAACAATAAAGGAATGTACCAAGTTTGCGTAATTCAAATAAACTCACACAAAAATAGGCAGGTGGCCAGATCCATTGGGGAGGGAGGAGAAATGTGGTCATCCCCAGCATATACACTGCAGCCCCTGTTCAGAAATCACCAATTATTTCATTGCCCTATTCAGATATACAACAAAGCTTTCCATTCCTCTTGATAATTGGGATTTTCATTATCCTTCTCCCCACCCATCAAGAGAGAGGATAATAAAACCCACTGTCTAAAAATCATGCACTGGGCACAGGTTTCTCTTTCTGCACTTCTGTGCAGAACTATTTATAATAGAGACCATATTTGCTCACTTTTCTGTTTGGCAGGTTTTTCCTTTATGTGAAACCAAACCTACAGAAACCCTTCTGTAATCAGGAAATATGTTGTTATCAGTCTGTATTTTCCATCAGACTTCAACTGCTGGAAACATCTCCCCTCCCCCACATTAGTTTTCTTTTCTGCACCTAGATTAATTTACAAGGTTCCCTTTCTCTTGGGCTAGCACTGCAGGCAAGGACTCGCCAGAGACTGGTTCCCTAATGACAGCAGTAAGTCTCACTGGGCTTGCTTGAGAAGAGGTTTGCCAAGCCTTTGCTGCTCACCCAAAGGAAACTGCCTGAAAGTTGCTAATATTTTACTATTCTTATTTGAAGCTTTGTTTGTGTTAGCCGAGACAGTGCCAAGTTGCAGGGTAGGTAAGGAAAGGAGGGAGAGCTCCAGAATACAGCCACAGGGCCTCGTTGCTGCCTCACTGTTCTTGGGGGAGTTTTTCCTTGGAGATTTCCAGGAAAGAACTAGTCGAGGCAGCTCCTGGAAGACAAGGAATTTGCTTCTGATTATGACATAATCTGACCGTGTGAATCTGTTCATGTATTTAAGTCTCTAAGACACAATAAAGGTGAAGTTTTTCCCTCTCCTACCTTTTTTTTTTACTTTTTAACTCCTGAGACACCTCCTCTAGGTAATTTTTTCTAGGTAGTTGGTGATGCTGGTCTGCTCAGCTCTCTCAGCCCAAACAGGTCCCCTGTGAATTAAGAACAGACTCTTCATCTATGTCCCCTCCACTGGTCCCAGCCTGAAACACAACAAAGGGAGGGAATTTGGGGACATAGCATTTTCATCGAAGAATTTCCAAAAGGTTAAGCTCTTTCACTTCTCCCAGCATGATATACTCTAATAGCTCTCCTTGGGTTATCCTTGAGATTCAAAACATGTAAGTCACTGCTCTGAGAGGTAATTCCTCTTTAATTCACTTCTTCCTTCTGCAAGAGGAAGGGTCTAGGTATTACTTGCCTGATACCTCACACTGCAGTGAAATCAGTGTTAGTACAAATAGTGCACAGTTCATGAATGAAAATATTAGGTTTTGAGATTTATTTTAGATTTATTTATATTTATATAGATTTATTTATATTTGAGTTTTATTTTCCGCAGTTTCACATGGCTTGGAAAGATTCAGAAATAGAAAATGTCAGAATTAGAGAGTTTGCATGGCAGGAGACGGGATTTCCTAGTCACAGATCAAGTTCTTTTACAAGAGATCTCTTAGATTACCAGCAAAGAGAGAAACATATCTTCTTTCCAGTGTGAACAATCCAGATTTCCTCATTTGATATAAAAAAAAGAAAACTATCACAGAGAAAATAGAAAAAGCAGTGCTTTAAAATTTCTATTTCAGAATATTTTTGCTGTGCTTGCTTCAAGTTCCATTTCCTACTTCATTGTTTTATTGTGATTGTAGTAGAAAACATATTCCCTTCTTTGTATGTGACTCATAATCATTGCTGCTGACTATTCATTTAGTTCAGACTTGCTGCTGTGTCCCAGCCCTTGTCTGAGACCAGCTTTGTTCTAGTATTTGACTGGGAACATGAGCAGGTTTATTCCTCTTTTTCTACCTCACAAGGTAAACAAGGGAAAGATATTTCCCACATTTTCCATGTGTTTCCAGACATATCTTATCTTTTATATTTGTCACTACAAGCTAATGTTTCAGTCTGTTTAAAGTTGACCTCTCAAGTTGTGAACTTCCTTGAAAAACACTGATAAGCAAAGAAACTTTAACAGCTATTAGTGAGGGAGTGGTGGTGCCATGAGGTAGCATTAGCGTTTTATCTCAAGACAGCAGAATGCAAATGTGGCAAAAGTTCCCACGTGAAGACATAAATATATTGACAAATCATCATGGTGGCTTCAGCACAGTACTCATGAGAGGAAGTGGCCTGTGTTTCAGAAAGAGCATTGTTCCAAGGTGCTTGCCAAAAGATTGGTTTCTCTCTCAAGTCAGTGAAGGGAGGTGTACTGCTGAAGAGCAGCATCAGCCACCATGGCATTGGTAAATGCTTTTCACCATTCTGAAATCCTGTGAGGATTTCATAGGATTTTCCCCCGACCTACTGAGAGCAGCTCCACAGAGAAGGATACAGAGGTACTGGTGGATCAGAGGCTGAATGTGAGCTGCCATTGTGAACACAGTCCAGGAAATCAAGTGTACTCTGTGCTGCATCAAAAGAAGCAGCAGTGACCAGCAGCCTGAGGGTAGTGATCCTCCCCCTCAGCTTGTCCCTCATGAGGTTCCCCTCTGGAGTACTGTGTCCAGCCCTCAGCACATGCAGGACACAGATGTACCCAAGCAGGTCCAGAGTAGAACCACAAAGATAATCAGAGGGCTGGAGCACCCCTGAGAGAGTTGGGGTTGTTCAGCCTGGAGAAGAGAAGGCTCTGGGAAGACCCTACAGCACCTTCTAGTACCTAAGGGGGCCTAAAAGATAGATGGTGAGGAACTCTTTATCAATGTGTGTAGTGATAGGATGAGAGAAAATGTCTGTCATGGTTTAACTTTAGCCCTATGTCAGCCCCACTCAGATGCATTCTCCCCTGCCAGTGGGGAGAGGCAGGATGGGGATGGGGGAGAGAACTGGAAAAGTGAGAACACCCATGGGTTGAGATAAAGACAGTTTAATAGGTAAAGCAAAAGCTTCACACAGGAAAACAAGGAATTAATTCACCACTTCCCATGGGCAGGCAGGTGTTCAGCCATTCCCAGGACAGCAGGGCTACATCACATGGAACAGTGGCTTGGGAAGACAAACAGCATCACTTGAACAGCCTCCCTTCCTCCATCTTCCCACCACTGAATACTCTGAGCATGATGCCATATGGTGTGGGATATCCCTTTGGTCAGCTGGGGTCAGCTGTCCTGCCTGTGTCCCCTCCCAGCTCCTTGTGCACCCCCAGCGCCCTCGCTGGTGGGGTGGAGTGAGAAGCAGAAATGGCCCTGACCCTGTGTAAGCCCTGCACAGCAGTACTGAAAACATTCCCATGTTATTGACACTGTTTCCAGCACAAATCCAAAACACAGCCACATGCTAGCTGCTGTGAAGAAAATTAACTCTATCCCAGATAAAACCAGCACAAGGTTTTAAACTGAAAGGAGATAGGCTTAGATTAGATATTAGGAAGAAATTCTCGACTGTGAAGGTGATGACACATTAAAACAGATTGTCTAGGGAAGTTGTGGATGCCTCATCCCTGGAAATGCTCAAGGCCAGGTTGGATGGGGCTTTGAGCAAGCTGGTCTAGTGGAAGTTGTTCCTGCCCTTTCCAGGTGTCTCTGGGGGTAGAACTGGATGGTATTTGAGGTCCCTTTCAACCCAAGCCATGCTATGATTCAATAGGTAAGATTTATGCTGTGAAGAATGGAGAACCAAACCCTGCTGCAGTTCCACCTTCCTCTCTTAATATGTACTAGCAGTTTGACCAAGCAGGGCCAGTTGTTTCCCAATATTTTTTCGATTTTGCCCAGGAGTTTTTAAAGAATGGAAACACAGTCAGGGATAGAGTGAAGAAATCTCTTTTTAATAGGGAGTTACTTCAGACAGGGTTGGTGTTTTTTGCTTTTCCATTCATTTTTTGTGAGTGTTTTACATAAATAAATCTGAGCCCAGAACTGCTTGCAAAATCAGTTCCCCACATGCATCATTATTCACTTTTTCCATTTTTCCATTGGTTGCCTAAGCCACATGGCATGATTTTTTATCACTGTCTCTATGAAAGTAGCTGTACAATAGATTTACTAACAAAAGGAAGGATGTTATCAAGTTTTCATTCTCTCATGGACAGTGCAGGAACTTACCGAATTAGGAATAGGCAAGCTGGCAAAAACAGGAAACTTGCTTTTTATTTTTTCCCCTGTTCTCTCACAGCAGGTCTTTCCCTGAAATATCACTATTAGAAAGTATAGTAGAAAAATGAGATGTGGGCTAAGATAAGATTTTTTTTAATTCCATCTTATCTGGAGAACATGAGTCTTTATTAAGGAACAGTAGAACAATCAGAAATTAGTGGAATACCTAGATCCTAGTACATGAGTCTATGGAAGAACAAGAGAGGGAACCAGTCCTGTGCTGAAGGACCAAGTCAGAAAGCTGAAGGAGAGATATCCTTGCATCAACATTATGGTTATCCCAGAACCCTGCCAGGGCAAAGCAGCTCTTATTCTAGCCAAACTCTCTGTGTAGAGCATGAGCACAAAGCATCACAGTTGTATTTCTACCTGTTCATTGTGGAGCTCAGCCCTCTAACTGCAAAGCCTATGTGACTGTGGATTCAACAATGCCTTTTCTCTTTTCTCACATTTGGCAGTTTTCTATTATTTGTGACCAATTCTCAGTGTTATTTTCACAAACACTAGGTGACTATTTTATGGGGACATTTATTCATTCCTCACTTGCAAAGCTGCAGTTAGGGACTCCTTCAGCCTCCTGACTGGCTGGGGGAGGAAGGGAAGGACAGTACAAGAAATCTGAACTTCTCTCTTATTTCCAAAGCAGCGCAATAGTTGTACTTGTCTTCATATATTACCAATGTATTAATGAGGCAGCCAGCAATGGAATAAGGTAGGGAGCTACAAGAATATAGTCCTGATATATAGTTTATGCCAGTCCCAATCCAGCAACAGGAAATTCCTAACATAAGCAGTTCTAGGAGAGCTGCTGCTTGCCCTGCCTCTGGTGGGACTGCTGGAGCGTGGTGCTTGCTGCAAAGGTACGAGTCTGACAGCACAAATGTTCAAAGCAAGGCAAGAAAACAATAGTAGAGATTCCTCCCACTTGCTCCATCTGAAAAACCACTGTTCTATTGCTAAGTGGATGAGCTTGGAAAGAATTTATGAACAAACATTCATGGAGAAAGATTAAATTGTTCAAATGTTCATGAGAAAAATGAATGAGCCAGGGTACAAAGTAATAGACTGATCGGACTCACCTTCCTCCAAGAAATGCAATACATGCCTTCATCCTCAGTTAGGGTTCTTATTGCAGAATGGGTAGTTAAAGGGGTATGGGTTTGATTGAAACTTTATATTTGATAAAAATATGTTATTATTTGATTTTAAAATGTTTAAGAGCATGTGCTTTAATTAAAATTTCTTTAAAATATAAGTAAGCATCGCAATTTGTAAAAGAGGTGCAAAAGGCTAGATTCTGGAACCAGAAAAAAAACATTTTCCATTAACTAAAATAAATAAGATTAATTTTGTTTTCTAGACAGAGGATGGTTAGGTATTTAGATCCCATTCCTGCAGGGTATTTGTGCATTCGCTTACAGATTAACAGCAGCTAGCAGAACAAAACCCAGACAATTTTGGATCTGGCCCTTCTTCAGGTGTATAAAGGAAAGCAGTAAAAAAAGAAAAATCAGTTGAAAATTGCTGACCAAATATCATCAACAGCTCTGACCTTGCTGTCCCCAACAAGGCTGGTAGAAACTGGCTGCATCTCAAAAAAAATCAAGGTCTAATATGATGCTGACCCTGTTGTGTCTTTTACATTTTGGCATGAAAAGGAAATAACAGAATCTCTCCACAGGCTACTCATTTATAATAAATACTGATTTGCTATACTGGTAATTTTATGTGATAAAGATATTAAATTGTGTCAATAAACCAGGAACAAGTGATGTGTAAAATAATTAACACTAAAGGGAACGTAATAAGTTACTTATTAAAATCCATAGATGGATTATGCGACCCTGTGATTACAAAGCTATGGAGCACATGACTTGGTATACATCTTTTGGTCCAAACACCTCATTGCACTCTGTCAGATTACTGGCTCCTGACACTAAATAAAATTCAGGTATGATTTATGGAGTGGCCTTTTGACAGGAGCTGGAATCAGAAATGGTTTAGGCTTTGCCAGTATTCAGCACTGTTTTCATTAGCTACTGATATAATGCAGGTATTACATTTAGTCAACCGAATTACGTGTAGTTCTCCAAGAGTCTCCCTCACTCCCTGTAGTCATTGTTCCACTCATAATAAAATTTTCCTATCAATTTGCCACAAGAGGAAGACTGAAGTTCACTAAATTACATCCATGTGCATTTGTGCACTAGACAAAGTGATACCAATTAAAAGAAACGAAACAACAAACCCAACTTGATTCTATTTTTAAATTGTTCATGAAGAACAGGGAAACTGGCTCACAGAGGAGGCCACCCCTGAATTTCAAGCACTGGAAATTTCATTTTCCTTAATTAGCAAAACAGCATCAGTCTAGAAAAGAGTAAAACAAAGAGAGAGATGCTAAATAACATGTCAAAAATGACACCTGGCCTCCCCTATGACTGATTAGTTTGAGAGGTTTGCTGTGTGAGGTGGAAACATCATTTTGCACTTCTTTCTCCCTGCTCCCTGTATAATTTTACTTTTTTTAGACAGTCTGAAAATGGTCTTTTTACACACAGACAGCAAAAGAACCCCATTTCTGACAGCTGAAGTGAAGCTATCTCAGTGGTTTAGCAGTAGTGCCACACAGAAGACTTGAATTTGGGAGTGGCCTGGGGGCACTCTCTTTATGAGCCTTTGATGCTCTGATGTGTCACAGAGGTGAGGCGCTTTGACTTGAGGCAGCAGCGCTTGCTGATGGCTCCCGACTCTGGACGCACCTCCTGATGACTGAATCATGACGCAGCCCTTGCGTGGTTGGAGATTGCTTAGCCCTGTCCTGGCTGGGGAATGAAGGCAGTTAGGAGGTGTTTCATGTACTGTGTGCAGGGACACAAAACCCATCCCAAATTAATCTGGCTGTGTATCAGAAGAGCTATTTACAGAGCTTCTGCAGCAACAACTAGGCTTCGTGCTACCTCCAATGCAGAGTGACTTCCTGGGGCCATCTCCAAACTCTTTCTGCTTACAGCCTGTGATTATTCCTCTGAGTTTCAGTGAGTTATTACTTTTTGGTTTTAACAGTTACTGGCTCTTTCAGCCAACTTTGTGCCAACAAGCATTCAGCAGAGGACCAGAAATTGCTAGCATACAGTTCAATCTGGAGACGTGGCACCCATGCCATCTCCTACAATTTTTGAGACATCGAGTACCTCAAGTGTGCTGACTTTTGGGAAGGTCTTCAAATCCTTATTTCCATGTATATTCCTTCTTTCTTCTACTTTGCTGTTGTCTTCTTACTGTTAGTTGTTTTTATGCTGGAAGTCTATAATCTTTATATATCTCTTCTCACCAGGTGAAGGTAGTTCCAATGAAACTTCTGGAGTCCCCCTTACCCTGGTACTGGCAGTGTGTTCTGGATGATGTTTTGTAGTTAAGCAAGTTTAGCTCTGTCAGAACTCTGTTCAGATGGTGTGGATGAGCTGGGAGTGATTTTTTTTTCCTTGTTATTGCTTTACACGTCAATTTTCTTGCCGGGGTGGCACCTATATGTTATGGTGTAAGTCCCTGGCTTCCTTGGAGTGCAGCCTTTCCTGCTTAGCTGCTGTTTCTTGTAACTGATCTGTTGCCTGTCTATTGTCCTTCTGGATAGCAGCAGGCTAGTCCCCAAGGAAATGATTCTGACTTACATCTCTATCCTGGGCTCACATTTAACTCCAGAAAGAGTTTTCTGTGGTGGTTCAATGCAACAAAGTGAGGATTAGCTCTTAGCTTTCCTACCTTTTCCATGTTTCTTCTGTCTGTCTCTGAAAACTGTCGACATGGAGGATTTGACAATTTTTTATTCACTTATGAGAAGAAGCTCCTAGTTTGGCACTGTATTATTAAAATTCTGTTGCTCTACATTAAGCTCAACGTTGTAGCTCGTGTTACACCTTTCAAAAGGTGACCTATGCTTTTGGTTAATTTTCTTGGTTCTCACCCACTCTTATTCAAGCTGACATTAAGCAGCTAAGTGAGCACTTAAATTAAGAGTATTGTTTCTCTATTCTAATCAACACAGATGGAGAAGAGTACTTCACAGGGCAGTTTGGATCACAGGTTAACCTGCTCTGTGAATGTATCTAGTTTTTTTTGCTGAGGGTGGGAGTGACTCTCGAAGGTTTTACATTTTGCAGGATGCACTCGGGCTCAATTCTCTTTACCCCAAACCAGAGTAATGATGCTCTGTCTCTGTTTAATTTTTATTCTCAAAAATTCAGTCCAAAACAAGCTTTGGGCTAGGAGTTTGTGAGACCACAGCATCCTTTGTCAAAGCACCCCAAATTTTTCCACACACCCTGTTGACTTGTCTTTTATGCTTGATGCCTGGCTAGACAGTACATTCCTCAATATCTCTTGTATTTATCCCCCAAGAAGTGGTATATGCAAACAGATTTTACTGTATAATGAGCTCAGACTAGCAGTGACTTACTGAGGTGGAGCTGATGAATGCTTTCTTATTGAGAAATAGTAAATCATTTGCTTATGATTTTCTACCCATATTCTGAGTAGAAATAGAATCAAGATCAGAAAAATTCATTCTTAGCCCAGTCAGGTGAAATTTTGGCAATTCTGGAATCTGAAGAATCAAACTAATAAAAAACTGAGAAAGCCTTTTACTTCATCCATCATTTCCTGACTACATTTGTATTCCAGACACTACAGGTGACAATGCTAGAAAAGCAGGCTCAATCTCTCTTTCTTTTCTCTATCTTAGGAGAGTCACACAACAGGTTTTATGGGCACACAACCTACCATGAAGGTATAATGTGCACTTGTATCTCGACAGCCACTCTGTGGTAATTACTTATATGTGTGTGTTCTCTTCATGATAAATGCAGCATTTCTGAGACAATTTACCTCTTGAAGGTGGGATAATTCTGATTTACTCTTTTGGAGAGCATGTACAGCTCATTATTAAGAAACAGCTGATATAGTGTATATTCACACTTCAAGTTATCCTTCTCGAGACTGTCACTGTGCCAACTTCTGGTCCATCACAGAGCTAATGAACCCAACCTCTTTTTCAAGGAGGGCACAACAACTTCAAATTTTGAGACTGAATATCTCAGGAAGTCAGTAACTGTGAGAGTTTGTGAGGGAATGTGATGTGAAGCAATTCTTCTATGTGTTATTATAGTTAGTGTTTTCAATTTGCTTAGAAAAACCACAGCAACTGTGGTTGGAAGTGTGAAAATTTTTGCAAAGGTATTACTCAGGTATTTGTTGAATTAAGGAGAATTTAATATGTTAGCTCACAGTCAGAGTGCTCCACATCTAGGTCTGAGACAATATTTCTGCATATTGTTCTGAGATTTTTGGTTCATTTTTCCTGTTGTCTTAGGCCATAATACAGTGCCAAAACCCAAGATGGTCTATGGAGAATTCAGGTTTTATTTTCTTATGAGGCTAGGCTTGGATTGGATGTGATCCTTGTCCAGATGTTTTACCTGTGTTTATTCAGTGCAATATTTTTTACACACCTTACACCTCAGCACGGTCTACAGTTATATTGGTCTTGGTGAGCTGGATGAAAAGGCAGTCAGCCTTTGTGAATTGTTCAAGCATGGATGTGAGGAGATAAGCATTTTTATCTTCAGAGTTTGTAATTGGGGGAGGGCACAGGGTTGGGGGTTGTTGATTCCTTTTTTCTCATCTCCTGTCAAATTTTTCATTTCTAAGACAACAAAATCTATATGCCATGCAAAAGCATTTGTGTAATAAATGGGGTTGATTACAATGCTTGGACTAGAGCAAAGGTAGAGGAGAGTTACATCCATAATTTTCTCAACTGGACGTGGAGCCAGGTGCAGCCTTCCAATGAAGTGGTGCATGTCCTGCTGCAAGAGTCTCCCCACAGCACCAGGGATGGGGGCAGATTCACCAGGGCTGGTATCACCCAGCGTGGCAGGGGAGCTCAGTGACTGATGGTCCAACTCCCACATCACGATGGAGACTGCCTCCATCCCAGGAGAGGTCCTGCCTGCCATGCACAAATCAGAGGATATCTGTCTGACTACAGAACTGCATGAATTGGTTCCATGTTTGTTACCACTAACTATAAGAAGGAGAATCAGTTGAGAATGAGGAGTTGGTGCCAGCAGAACTTCTTTATTGCGTGACATTTCTCACACCCACAAATCAGGCTGTTCATATTCATGATCAATGACAGAGAATAAGATTCAGAGAAAAGGATAGTCTGGCAAATCCTTGACATCAAAAGGTCTTAAAAAGAGGAAATTTTTATGCCCCTTTCTGAATTCATATTTATGGAATACATTTCCTATTCTTTGCAACAAAAATTATTTGTGTGGGTTTTGTTCTGACTTCTACGAGTTGTTTATTTTTAAGGTATCAAACCTGTATTAAATAAGGCAATTGAAAATACATAAGATGTATTTCAGAATAAATAGAATTTATCCTATTGAGATCTTGGAATTTCAAATGTTAAGATCAAGTAATCCATAATAGCAGCTATAAAAAGCGGCAGTGTAGCCAAGTGAATTGTATGCTGGGACCCAACAGACATGGAGAATTTTCTTTCTTGTGTCTCTGAGTTGCTTAGGCAGGTCACTTTACTTCTTTCTGCCTCAGTTATTCCATCTAAAAACGTCAATAATAATGCTGTCATACTTTGTGATGTTAGGTAGTACTACAATAACCTCTTCTTTATATGCAGGAACTGAGAGCTATCAGAAATAAAAATATATTTTCTGTGATGGACTGTTGCTTTTAAGGCTCAGAGAAGACTGTCAGCAAAGTTGCTAGTTTTGGCTGCAAAAATTGTGGGTTTGAGTTTATTGCTAGAATGGATTATCTTCCAATAAAAATTGTATCTCCTTTAAAGCTTGCTTACTGAAGAATGTATACTATATTTGCCACATCAAATGTCATAATTTTTATTCATTTTAAATATAATTCTGTTATTCATTAGTTGTTCCTATTACAGCAGTAGTGGATGACACATTCATCATAAGCAGCACCTATTTTTGGAGACCAATAACTTTTTGAAATTACTAGATTCTGAGCAGAAATTTTCATTTTCATACTTAATTTCATCCCAGGAGTGAATATTTTGGATGTTTAATTTCAAAAATCTGAAATTGAGCTGGATTATTTTTCAGGATAAAATGTTCAATAAATGGGAGGTGTTATTTGCTTTGATTTTTAGCAGTTGTGAAATACACTGCTCAGTCTGGTTTTCTTTCATAAATCTGTTGAGTATTGTATTTCATCTTGTGCAAGAAAAATAAGGGAGGAAAACCCCAAGTTTGTGAGATTTTTTTAAGCATATAGTGACTCAGCTGTTCAAGTTCTATGGAAAATCAACTAGGCATATTTGCATAAGTCACTTAGACTCAAAGTGTCACAGGTATATATAGCTAGGTCCCATTGAAATAATTGCATTTTAGTTGAAATCAGTTGCAATGATGTAAGGTGCTTTTTGGGTTTTTTGAAAATTTTGCTTAGAACTGAGTGGCTAGCTTAACATCTAAAAACCAGCTGATTACTAGTGTAGTCCCACTGTAAAGACCATGCTAAGGCTAGTCAAAGGGGATAGGAGCAGCCTTGGGCACCAGTGATTGCAACCAAAGCTCTCCATTGGTCAAGGAGAACAGCAAAAATAGTGCAGAGATATTTTTCAAATTCTTGTAAAAAATCTGGACCACCCTCGAGGAGAAGCTTGTGCTTCTCATTTCAACTTTGGTAACCTGGTTTATTTATTTAGTGACTGGAAAATCAAAGCAAGAACTGCAACTTCATTGTAGTTGTACTGATGTCCCCCATCTTGTGTGGAGAGATTCTTCCCTGCCAACCATCTAAAACTAACCTTTACACTCTTTGAAATGCTTCTTTAGAGCTTGCCTCTACCTGTGCCTGAAAATCACTCCCATCTGTCTTTGGTTAGGCAAGTGACGCCTGCTTTTTATGCTAAATTGTTTGTTTTATTGTTACTTAATCCTTCCAAACCACCACCACCCCCTCATATCTCCCTGTGAGCTCTGTCTGATATGCAGACTGGGAAAGGTTTGGGGTGGGGACTCTATTATTTGATCAGTACATTTAGCCTAGCACAAGGAGACTGATCCCTAGCTGACACCCTGTGCATCATCAAAACACAAGATAATAACAGAGGATTTTATAGGCTGGCAGGTATTTACAGGGCAAATGATAAATAACAAAGGGAGGTTGTGTTTTGTGTAAGCAAAGAAATATGATTAAATCTTCTGCAGGAACTTCAGCCTATTCAGTGCATAAATCTTTCCTAGCCTTTCTGCTACATTAATACACAATCAACTCCTGTGAAGACCTAACTCCATTGCTTTCAGTGATCCACAGTCCTTACCTGTAACAATAGCCAAGCTCAGCTGAAGTTATATTTTAAATTTTTGCTAATCAGTATGGAATTGAATTCTTTCTAAGAAGTATTCTGTTCATTTTAAGTGCCACAACTGGAGCTCTGTCATTAGAAAAGAAACATTTGGGGGTCTGGGAAACAAAACAGGAATGCCAGTAAGGTAATTATCATAACAGTCGACTCTGGGAGCGCAGGAAGTGGTGCTCTGTGGTGTGAACGCTGCTCCTCACAGCCCCCAGCTGAAATGAGACATTTTCCACTAGATAACTCAAAGTAAGTTTTAATATTATTTTTAATCATGAAAATGTTTCAAACACTCTTTGGTCTATTCATTACAGCAGGAGTGGTTATTTCATTTTTTAATAGGAGCACTTACAAACAATCCAAGTGTAATAACCAGCAGCATAAAATTATCAGTGATTGAGTCGATGCTGAACTTCTCACTTGTCAAACAGCGCAGATTGTTTTTTCCCCTTTTTCTTAGCTCTTAGGTAAATTTCACTGCTAGCTAGCATCTCACACCAGACAAAGAGCAGGGAAGGGATGAAAAAACATGAAGCATATGCGTTGCAAGGCCAACACAATTTCTTGTTTGTGAATGAAAACCAGGGCTGTAAGCTAAGTGGGAAATGCTGGCTGGGAGCTGTCTTGAATTCCTGCAAGTAAAAACATCAGGGATCAGAAAGCTGGTTCAAAAGGCAAGTGAAAGTTGATGAATTACTTTGTGCGTGTTTTAATTACCCTATCATCCTGAGATTTTTGTGTATTGATCTGAACAGTAGCAATAAAGCGCTTTCCTCCCCTCACTCCCTTCTAAGCATTAGAGCTTTGTTTATTAGGTATGCTTCTAAGGAGAGAAATTACTCATCTTCCAGACTAGCATGGAGAAAGGGAGAAAAAAAACCACAAATGGGCGGGCATGATCTCCTCTGCTATTCAATATGTTAAATCTAAATTGTTCATATAATTATTCCAGCATGTATTTTCTTCTAGGCTGCAGTCAGGCAGAAAAATTTAAAACATGAGAAATTGGACAATGCTAATGTGAAGTGAAACGTAGTTAAATGTTACATTCCTTTCAATGTCATTTACCAATAGTTATGTATCATACTAAAATGAAAGGAAAATATTAGCCTGAGAGTCAGTGTATTAGTGGGATTTACAATAACTAATATTTGAATAACCCTGAAAATAAACCTAAAATGAATATTACCAACATTTGATCAAGTACAGCTCTGGGGAAAGGTGACTGGGAAGGATACCTCAGAATAATTTTGAGAAGGGGTTTTTTTTTTTTGTGAGCTCAGGGATCCTCTGCAATTTTAACCAGACTATTCACTTTAAATAGTAAATTGTCTAAATTGTGATCATAAAAGATAAGGTTAACGACCTTTGTGAGATAATAGCAAAAGAAGACAAAGAAAAAAAAAGTAGCTTCACAACAGCACTGAAAGGAAAGCCATTTGAATCTCTCATCACATGCAGATAAACCTGGACATTCATTTGGGCATCAGTTCCTTAAGGAACTTGCACTGAGAGTTTGGCTTAGCTAAAAGCTCTGCAAATTCTGCCATCAAATCACAAAACAAGACACTAAGAAGCCTGAAAATGAAGTTTCCCTATCCAGCTTTTCACTCAGCCACCAGGACAAAGTGCCTAATGTCTCTCTCCCCATTTCCCTCTCCTTGGAATGGGGCTGCCAAACTCTGCTGAGACTTGTGAGAAACGCAGGCAAGCAGAGACCACTGGGGCCCCCGCGAAGCTCTTGCATGAAGGATGGGGCACATGTATGAGCGATGGGATTCCAAATCCCATCTTTACCCAATAATAATTAATAATTAATTAATACTTAACACCCATCTAGTGCTTTACAAGCATTAACTAATTAAGCTAATTCACCCAAGGTCAGTCCTTTGTACTCACACAATACCCAAGATCTTTTTGATCATACACCCTAAAGAGTAAAAACAGTATATCAGTAATGTTAGTTTTAGCCTAACATTATTTGGAGATTTTGATCATTAGGGATGGAATTAATCAAATATCTACTGTGTCCCATTTTTGCATTTTATCTTCCATTCTGCATTTACTATTTTTATCTTTATTAATAGCTACTGCTCAGTGGCCTTAAAGAATTTCTCCATTCAACAGAAACTTTTCTTTCCAGAGACTTATGCTAATTAGTACCTTGTTTGTGGCTTCAGTGTGATTTATGAGCTACTCTGAGCCCTGAATAACAAAATATCAGGCTATCTCCATAACTGTCTATTAATTTGTTTATCTTTCTATCTGTCTACCTATCTGCTGAAATTTAAAACAGTGCAATAACTTTCAGATCAGTGACATTAATGCAGCATTAGATTAAAAGAATGTTACTTTATACAGGCATAAATGTAATTTAGAGGCACTTAGAGGAAGCTATATACTTAACATGATTCTTGGCCAGTGAAGACAGGTTGATCCCACTCATTTTGGGATTGCTAATTTGCAGTTAATTAGGAAGATTGATTCTGTTCTCTGATGCATAGGCCCAACCCTAAATGCATTTTTCCGGTTTCCGTGGCACCATGCTAGTTATCATTGTCAAGGTGCAAATATAACTGAATGACACGGTCCTTCATAAAACACAGTACTTGGGGAGTTCGGGACAGTAAATCCAGTAACCTTCAGCAAACATTTTTCTGGTTTACCCTGTAGACCAAAACCGAGTGTCATCTGCATTTAAAACAGCTTTCAAATCACATTCCTTTGAGAAGGTTTACTGCAATTAGCAAATAAAACCAGAGACTTGCTTTAATGCTCAACTAAAATAACATCGTTTGAAGGAAATAAAATATTGACATTTTGCTTGAAGGAACTTGTATCCTTAAATAAATGCAGTGGGCACGGCATACTTAAGCTTGTACCTTTTATAGAAGCTAACATTTATTTTCAATGTGTTATCTCTTGAGGAGATTCTTCCCCTGTACTCTCAAAATACAAGCTGCTATGAACGGATTTGGTGGAGGAGTGAAGATGGAATTATCGGCAGCTGGTGTGGGCTAGCAGTAAATTGCTGCTCCCTTAGAGCAGGGGGAAAGCTGGGAGAGCTGTGCTTCAGGAGGGAGTCTCGAGGCACAGTGTCTTATGGGACTGTCCTGGCCCAGAGCAAGCCACACTTGACAGGTATAAAGACTGAGTCTATTCATGAAAAGTAGATCTAGTTGAGCTTTCTTTACCCTTTACCTGATTTCAGACTGGTCATTTCTCCTCCATTTGGGTTTCCACACAGCGGTAGGTATCAGATCTTTGCAAAGGTAAACTAGGACAATTCCTGCTGAGCCTCTGTCACACCAGACTCTGGCTGCAATGGTCTTCCCAGCTAGTCCTCTTCCTCTGCTCCTGTACTTTCCCTTGCCATTGCACAGAGCTGTTACAAGGGATGGCTGTTGCACACGCCATCCTATCCCTATCCTACCAAAGTTGTAGCTGCACTGGGGGATTCTTCTGTGGTCTGACAATTTTTCTGGCCTGATTGTTTTAATAAAAGCATACTCTTCAGCAATTTTGCACCAGAAAATCTGTTCTGGGTTATCTGCCATGGGAATACTGCACTAATTACTCATAAATAAACAATTCCTTCATTTATCACTTTACAAACAATGAGGAAACTTTTCAAAACAAGTCTATGGAAAATTCCTAGGTGTTCCAAGACAGCTAAATGAGGTGTGTTCAGTCAGTCTGGAAAAGCACAGATATACTAAACCTGAGAACCTATAGAGGGCCAAAGGCATTTTCTTATCCATTTGAGGAAAGAAAGAGATAAGGAGAAATTAGATACTTGCTATAGAACAGTTCCCAGACTCAGTAATTTTTCTTTCAAAATTTCATTGTCACTGTGTTCAATATCTTTCTCTTATCCCTTAACCTTTCGATTTTGCAGTCGTCAGTGCTCATAATCCCATAAGCCACCAGTTGCAAATAAAATGAAAAAAAGTAAAATACCAAAATATCGACCAGATGTAAGCATGCAGGGTAGCAAGAACAGGCAGTGGACACACCTCTCAGTCAGCCCCATCAGCTCGTTCAATATACACATGTGGCTTGTTGTCAGAACTTGTGGTTGCAGCCCAA
This sequence comes from Notiomystis cincta, assembly GCA_013398075.1. Classification (NCBI taxonomy): domain Eukaryota; kingdom Metazoa; phylum Chordata; class Aves; order Passeriformes; family Notiomystidae; genus Notiomystis; species Notiomystis cincta. The sequence continues at coordinate 140,057 of VZRX01001982.1, forward strand.
AAGGATCAGGATCAAAGCAAGAGCTTTCCTAGTTCAAAGCCAAATTTGTGTCTTTGCTGGCTCATTTGAATTTTTCATCCAGACTTTCATGGCTTCCTTGTGTGCTTGTAATTACCACATCTTTAAAACCTGACAATCCCTTCATATGGGCCAAATTCTTTTCTCAGATTGTGCTTGTGCTCTACACAGGGGTCCAAGAAAAGATATACATATGCTCTCTACAACACAAACTTCAGGCCTAGATTTGGTCCATTAAAATGCGAATAGAAAAATAAGCAAGTTATGAGTGTATGCTTCACACAGAGGAAAGGAAAGTAATTCAGAAGCTTCTGTATAGTATCCTTGGGGCCTGATACGTACTTCTAGGGTCTCCAGTAGACATTAGGATAAGTAGATAGTTGAATATTTTCCCTTTGAACAGTAAATCAGCCCAAATCTGCCTAGCAGAAGAATTAAGCAGAAGCTTAATTAATCTTGCATTAGTATTTCCAGTGGATGCGTTGTAGGTTTTCTCCTGGTTGGAATGCGAAAGCTCTGATCTCCACATGTGTGCTCCTAACTCCTGCTTAGGGCTTAGCTCCCATTGATTTCCATGACCAAGATGATGAGCACCTTTGCAACTCTAAAACAACACAAAAAGAGCACGAACTGCCAGCTTCCTCTGGAGTGGGGAAATCCCTCGTAAAAGCAGAGAGTCAGTGAATCTAAGACTCACAGCACCCACACCCACATGCTCAGGCTACACAAAGTTTGTAGGTCACTTGTTGGAAGTGAAGATTAGATAGCAGAGTTTAGAGCAGGCAGCAGGAAGTTTTAAACCTGGTGTGGAGAGAAAAAAGACCTGACCTGGAGATCATGGGGCCATAATCAGTTTTAGCGTGCTTTCTACACTTTTTACTGGGCACAGAAAAAGATCATAGAGAAGCAGAACACTGAAAAATACTTATAGAAGGCACCAAAAGGATCTACTTCTGATTTGAACCTTCTGTGAGATGTGGGTTTTAACCTCATTAAGTCTTCCTCAACCAACAGGATAATTGCCAGCCTTTCACAGGTTTTTCATTCCCACACTTCTGGAGGTCCTGTCTACCTCCTAGCAGCCAGTTAAATTCTCTTAAACATCAGCTTATCCTTTTTCTCTGACTTGCAGTTTCCTCTGTCCTCCATTTTATTTCCCTTTTCTTCCCTGATCTCCCAACATATTTCATGACCACCTCTGTGCAGAGTCAGCAGCCCAACTCAGCCGTAGTGACTCCCATTATCCCTCACTTTCCTCTGTGCGTGCTTAAATCCTTTCCTGACCTCCAGTAGGCCTTCCTACCTTGGATAATCCCACCGAGGGGTGCTCACTAGGCTGGGAGTCTCTCCTGGGCTTGCATCAGCCTGCTACATTCAAATCTCATGCTCTGAGGCTTCCTCAGGTCAGACACATTCTGCAATGAATCTGACCTGGGGAAGCCCTGAAGCACAAGATATTTGAAAGGAGGATCAGTCTGAGGTTTGAAACAGAGAAGGGGGGCAGCGGGGTGTGTGTGAGATTCATGTTCAGACCAGGTCTTATTGTTTCTGAACCAGTTTTTCCACTGCTAGCTAACCATCACAGATACCCAAACCACATTTCCTAAGCTACTCAGCAGGTCAAATTACTTGTTATTGAAGTGGAAATAAGACATGGGGTTTTTTCCCATTGTTTTCCCTAAAAAGTGCTTTATATAGGTGTGCGCAAATGTACACATGTAAGTGCAATGAAGCATTTAGAGATTACAATCATTCCCTGAATGAAAACTGATAAATATAAATGTTTAGCATGCTTGTTTAAAATGTGAAAGTAGTATTAATTAGGACTGTTTGTTTACATTGTTTTGGTAGTGTCGAGATGCCTGACTATAACTATCAGGACCTGTCCACCTGTCAAAGATCAGGCTTGTTTTACCATTGTCTGCCAGCAGGAAATCTCTGGGTCCGTACGGGCCTCACACAACTGAAAAAAGAAAAGGGGGTGTAAAGAAAAAGAAAAGGAAGACTTTCTAAAACATGCAGTTCTTTATGAAAACCACATGCTGCTCAAAGCTTTTTGGTTGTAATTACTCTGCCATATTTTAGTATTTGTAGAATTTGAGTATGAAAAGTAACTAGGTATGATATAATTATTTTCATGTTTAAAACAGAAACCCAAAAAAAATGCATTGCCTTAAAACCTCAACAAAAAATAGTTGCATTGCACGAAACAGTTCTTTAAAAAAGGAAACTCATTCTATAAGTAGTTCTCTTATCCAGCTATGCCTAAAATAGGACTAACTCTATCTAGTATCCCAATTACATAATACGGTATATTAAAATAAGTCTCCCTTAACGTTGCGTTGCAAAGGGTTTGGAGTCCAGGAACAACCTTGGAATAGGGACAGAGTGACCTTTTAAAAAGAAAAATGAAATGAAATACACTTTCATTTTCCAGAAATATGCATGAAAGTAAAAACTTGACAGCATGGAAGAACATAAGCAAATATATCTTTTTATTTGAAGATAAAAAGAAGCAGGGGCTAGATAGGGAAAGGAAAAAACCTGTGAAAAAAACGGATCATGCAGTTTTTACGAATAAGCAGCTTAATGTATCTTGGCACCCACAGTAAGCCTTGTAGGAGCTCAAAGTGCCTCAGGCAATCTGTGAGCAGAATAGCAATTTTATTACTTTGTCATTAAACCAATTTCACAGCAGTATTGTTTGTTAATGAGCAGCGGCAAACGAGCGAAGATGTCACACACTGGAATAGCAGTGAGATTTGTGACCCAAGCTCAGAGCACTAAGATGGAAAGACCATGGCTATAAAAAAGGAAATACTTTGGGATGAAATGCAAAGTCTATACAGCAGAGCTTGTGTTTATGAGCTACCATTTTGCTAAGAGCTGTGAGAGAAATAAAGGTCTGGAAATATGCAGTTAAAACAGGGCCTATAAAATTAAAACCAAATTAAAGTATAGCAGAGGATTACTGCACAGGCTGTACTCTACAAAATATATTTTAAGTGATGAGGTGAAATCTAAATCAGTTTTGTTTGAATTTGGTTGGTATTTATAAAATTCAATAAAGCAATACCAAATTCAAAACCAAAGCAGCAGCCCAAGTCCGGTGGTCTCTGATCTATAAGCCTCACTTTGAAGAAATTCTATTTACCAGTACTTAATTAGCAACTTGTCCTGTCTTTGTAAGCAAAGATAATATATAGGTTTATATTGGAATATAAATACTGAACAGACATAATCAGTGTGCCTGCACACATGTGCGCACATACACACACATGAACGGACACACTCTGATTCTGTACCAAACAGCGAATCAGAATCACCTAGAAAAGAGATTACATGAAGCTGAACTGTATCATTTGATGGGACTACTTTTTTTTTCTTCCTCTTCTTCTTCTTC
>VZRX01001982.1:143518-171018 GCA_013398075.1 Notiomystis cincta
TTTTTTTGAGCCAGGGCTGATCTTACAAAGAGATTGGGAGAGAGCCTTGAGGGATACAAGAAACAGTGCCAAGCAGGCACATTATTGAATCCCTGCAAGGCATCCCGAGGTAAGTTTGCTGCCTGAGCTGTCTTTCCATGTTTATACACAGGGAAAACTAGTTCAAGCAATGCAGTAAGTGGATCAGCATGACTGACTTAAAGGAAGAGGGGAAAATTAGCCCACCATTTTGCTCCATTTGCACTAGAGATGGGGAAATAATATTGCTGTCAGGACTTGCTTCTGAGCCACCTCCTTTCTTTCCTGTAATAAAGCCCCACCCCATTTGTTTCTATTACAATCACATTATTTAGCATAATTATCCTCTTAAAAATATCTAGATCACTATAAACGCTTCCGTTCTTTTGCCTGTTTACTACCTCACCCATGAGGATTTCGGCACAGTAGCTACCATACATGTGTGGAATGCTTTAAGGGCTCTGGCAACAGAATAAATTTAGCATATTTGTGTGTGTCTGTGTGGATCTTGCTCTCAGTTTCTCACTCTCCGTGTGCGTAGTCAATTTGAACAATGTATTTCACTTCAGTTCACAAGCACGCTGACCTCTCTATCCAGTGATTAATATTTTTAGATGCTTGGTTTCATAGCTTGGTAACTCGTGCATGTTTTCTGCTATTTAACTAAGTGGGTAAAGGGGACGCTGCAGGAAATGCTCATTGTTGAGCAGTAGGCGGTGCTCACAGTTCTGGGAGCTCAGCTTAAGACTGTTTTCTGCCTGACAGGGCAAGACCCCTAGACAAATCCCTGGCTGGGTCTATGGTAGTTGGCAGCCATTCAAAACTGGTTCTCTGCCAGCAGTATTACTAGATAGCCAGACAGATCAATTCACTTTTACATTCCCGCCATTATTTATAGCACACTGTATATCTGCTCTTGCTTATGAACTAATGATTAGCAAATACAGTACACATAAAACATAAGCATTTGTTCTGTGCAAGGCTTTCTGTTGCTGATATTGCAGATAGTTTTACAGGTCACGGAGCCTTAAAAAGGATTTAAAGGGCATGTCTTGTGTAACATTTGTTCCTTTGAAAATGATGCTCCCTTCCTATTTTTGTGTAATTGGAGAGGATAGAAAGGTTTACTTGCTGCTTATGTTTCATTGAATTCTTGCATTTCCCCCTTCTCCCACAGACTATAAGGAAAACACGTAGGAAGAGAGGCTTATACAGTATTATTTGTCATTTAAGAACTGTAATTCTATGTAACACTTAGGCCTTTCTTTTCTGAAAGATCTATTGGTAAAAACAAACAAACAAAACCAAAAAAAAAAAACCATGAAAACCAACAGCCCTGCTTACATTTCAGACCATGTCAGGGCAACTGCAATTTTGTAAACTGTAGAGAAAGACATTTCAAAATTTGAAAAAATGTTTGAAAACTTGGGAGAAAATACCACATCTTTACTAGGCCCTTGTGGCTGTTAAAATACTAGTTATAGTATTAAATTGCTTCAGTTAATTATGTTTTTGAGATAGAAGACGAAAGGTCAGCCCAAATCTAAGGCCCCGGCTTCAAAGCAACACAGCTCTGCTGAATTTTTTTAATCTACATACAATCCAAACTTAATGGCCAAATTAATCCCTTGCACAAACACAGGTCTGGACAATTTGAACATTTTTAGCTGATCACTGCTACTGATCTTGCTACAAGTTCCTGTCAGGTAGCAAGGCTTATGCTTATTACACTGAATATTATTTCTCTGGAGAGTTGACAAAAAAGGGGCAAACACACTTTCCCTTCTCTGAAATGAAGTTCAAGACTACTGCAGCAAGTGAAGTTTCAAAAGTTTCAAAATATGGTCACATTGGACTGCCTGAATTAAGTCAAGGTGTGCTGCTGGTGGAGAAATGTTGCATAATCAGGAAGTCTGGTAATTTGGTTTCCTAAAGTGTTAGTTAACCCCTACTTTGGTCTGAGTTGAGGCGTAAGGGAACATGATGTCAATATGTCCTAAAGAAGTTGTCCCCTTTCCATTTGGCAACAAGTGCACTAGAAAACTCTGCATAGACTCAATTACCTTGCTGAGAACTGACAGTTTACAGGTGCTCAAACTGAGGTACCCTAGGAGTGCAGGGCTGTGATAGGTGCTTTCTAGGACAGTGAGAATGCAAAAATTAACATTATAATAGTAATCAGCATAACTAAACCAAAGTGATTTACATCCAGTGAAACCTGGCCCAATGAAACAGCAAAGGTATAATTAGCTTTTCTTACCACTTAGCATCAAAAATAAGTGAGAGTGAAGAATAGAAGTGCTTGAAGAACATAAGATCCCTACAGGGCACATGCTCTGATAAAACCTTTCTGCTCAGAAAAATGTGACTAAAGCTGATTTGTGAATGTTTTGCACCTTACGTGATCAAGTCCACGCTCAATGCATACAAAAGCCCACAATACCTATTAAGACTATCTTATACTGGCTTTGTATTAAATGATGTGTATATCCAAGATGTGGGTCAATGCAGAATCAGGAGTGCTGGCTTGGCAAAAATCTTCCCCAGTCAGAATTTTCAGAGACAGTCGTGTCTAGTGACTGGTGTACAAAAGTGAATAATCCACAATGATAGGCCCTTCTATGCCCCTCTGAAAGCACAGCTGTCTTCCTTTCTTTTTGTTATTTGGAGAATAAGGTTGGAATGGTGAACTCGTTAGTTTGATGTTACCAATGATGAAAGAGCAATTTCCAGGAGAAACTGAGCACTGGGGGAAATTAGAAGATTTACTATGTTTCATCTTAAAAAATACCAATGAAAGCAGAAAAAGATTAAAAATTTGGATCAACAGACTGGGGCATTTCTGTATTATCAGGAAAATTATAGTCCAGAATGTGCTTCTTGCCTTAAATAGATTGCTATAATTCTTTAATATCTACTGGTTCTATCACTGGATTCCTTACCTAAATTCAACAACTGATGCAAAACACAGTCCACACAGAGTTTCCCAAGTCAAAATTCTGTATTGCACTTGTATAGTAGAAGTCTCTTCTTGGCCAAGACTATCACTGAGGCTAGACTTATCAAAAATTCATTTTTCATTGTGGTTTTCAAAACATTGCATTTTGAAGGGCTTTTTATAAACCATCTTTTATCAGACAATATAAAATATGCTGTATTTCACTTGCTTGTTTCAACATAAATCAACCCCCAAAAAAGTTTCTCCAGCTCTTTACATTGTCTGGCCTTGTTCATTTGTAAGCCTGCAAGTTTAATAAAGACTACTTTCCCCGTGCAGGAAGAATATGCCATTTTACATGGAGGGAACAAAGCAAAGGAAAACAAAACCTGCACTTTAAAAGCAACGCTGTATCTCAAAAATGAATATATTATATGTTGATGGGCAGAGTGTCCTGTAAAGCAGCCAGTAAGTGCTTCAGAAGACACAGAATATTTCTGGGGTTTATATTGAAAAATAAATCAGGATTTTTCTATTAACTTTAAAACCATGTGGAATTTCCTTAACACTGTGCTCTTTTGTGAAGGTCTTGAATGTGGTGAGGTCTGTCCATGTATGTTTTCCAGGATGTCTTTCTTTCTCTAAACTTTACCTTTTCAGTGCCTATTGAAACCCAGTGGTTTAGTCAGTCGGAGCTGTAACAGGAGAGAAATGAAGGCACAGGAGTTTAGAGTTCACTTTTACACAGGAGAATAACATTGCTTTCTGGAGGGAAAGATGGAGTACTGCTAATCCCTTGAAGTTCTTTCTACTCAGATCTGGGGAGTGAACTCAGGAAAAAGCCAGCCATTTGATTCAAGCTAAGACCTTTTCTCAGCTGATTCCTGTAGCATTAGCCTTTTCCTTGATCCCTCATTTCTCAGACTTTACTCTCTTTACAGACGAAAAGTAGATGCCATCTTACTCACAGGTGTTTTTTCCTTAAGTGAATCATTAGTTTAGCATTTTTTAAATAAAATTCACGATAGATGTCTACGGCCTTAATTATAATGAGCTAAAATAATTTTATGTCTTGCTGAGTATCCTATTGCTAAGTTTAGTCAAAGCCCACTGATAAAAAGGACAAAGTAGTCTGCTCAGCAAAAGCCAAGATGACTGTTGGCTGACTTATTCAAGAACAAACACTCAGAACTCATTCTTCAGACAAGGCCTAACTCCATTAGGCTGTCATAGCACCTGCCTAACTCTCAGTCATGTTAATGAAGTTATCCATATGCTTATAGACAGGCACACGCTTAAGTAAACTGCTAAATCAGGGAGAGCAAGTCCCAACAGTCTTTGGCTCATTGAGGTTCTGGAGGGTCATGTTTGCATAAAAGCAGTTCTGAGGAAGAACTTTATTCCTCAGCCACACGACCTTCTGTTTATTTGTGTATGTCAAAATTCCAACTTTAATGTAATTTTTGTTTTTCTCTCCAAAAATCACAAGCCCAGAAACAGTGCTGTGGTTTAAACATCAATTTGGCCATACAATTCCTTTAGATTTTGCAATATGATATGATAGTAAAGCAAAATTAAAAATGAGACCAAAATTACTTTATGAACCTTGGCTGAGGTGTGTATTTTCTGTTGAAATCCAGGATTATATTAACTTTATTTGATTGTGCTTACTGCAAGTATTTCCTACAACTCTACTCAGAAATTTCTGCTTTTCCTCTTTTGGAGAGCTAGTCCAGGACACTTAATCTTTGGACTTAGTAGTCATAATAAGGCAGCTCCAGAAGCTCCAGCTGATATGCAAAGCTCACTGTGTACCACATCCATGTAAGAGTGGGTCAACTTCAAAACCCTCACATACTTTTATAAATGCACATATCTGTTCAATGTATGTGGATAGCTTTGGAAATCTGTCCCCTAAGTATTCAATCACCTGACAAGGTTATAATAGTTTGCACAGGCTTTCTGACAATAAGTATGAATAGTGAAGTCAGGAAGTGGATTCACCATGTGAACAGTGTACAGATACCAGAATGTAGCACTGAGATGGAGCCGTGTGCTTTCATAGAGATGTTCAAACAGTAATTAAACACTGAAGCAGCAAATTTGAGCTGGTGAAAAACTGCAAAACCTGATTCTTGGAATATCATACTAACATATTTTTGTGTTATGTGACAACATATTACGGCATAGGATAAAAATGTATCAAAAATCTCATTAAAATATGTTAGGTGGAAAACCATTAACATAACATAAAAACATTTTAGACAGAAATATTTTTTTAAATAAAATACAAACCAAACCAAGCCAAACCATACCAAAAAAACCAACCAAAATAAAAAGCCATAACATTTTTGACAGTGGGAGTTTGTGTTCATCTCTTCCTTTTCTTCATGTGTCATGACACAGAGATAATAGCAAATGACTGAAGATACCTACCGTAAACATCTGTACCACCACAGAGCTGTTGCAGCCCTCAATATTCTTCACCAGCATAATAGTCTTCAGTACTGTTCATCAGCACACAAAATCACAGAGAAGCATCTGTAAGCCACACTACAAAATATGTACCTGACATAGGTGTTTTATTTTGACCGCAGGGCACAGATTTTATGAATGTTTGCTCCAGCAGCTTTGGGGTGTATGAATTGTTTCTGCTGTATGTGGTGACTTTAAATGAACAATGTGCAGTAGTAATGCAGGATATACCACCATGGAGACAATACAGCAGGGAATTATCCCCACAGAGTCCTCTCCAGCAATGCCCCTCCCCGTTTGATGCTTGGTCTGTAACAGTCTACTCTGACCCTGACTTTGCACAATAACTTGCAAGAAACAGTCATTTAAGGGGATGAGAGCTACCTGTAACATGAATTGTTTCAGTGGAAACACAGTACTTTCTGCTTACACTGGCATGCTTAGAAAAGGGCATAAAGATTCTTGTCTCCATCCACTGTAAAATAAGTAAAAATATCAGTTTCAGATAAATCAGAAGGTGCTCTGGCACACATGCTTCACTTCCACTGTGAATCTCAAGATTAAGAAAATATGACCTGGCAATGAAGCAATGACTGTGTTAATCAATTTGTTTACTTATAATCTCCAAATACATAAAACAGTTTTATTTAAAGGAAAAAGAAAGAGGGTGCATGGTGTTTATTACTTGTACCTTCCTCCAAGGTCCAATAGTTACTGTGCCTGCAATTTATATACCGTAAAGTATAGAATCATGGAATATTCTGAGTTGGAAGGGACCCATATGATATAAAATTTCGGGAGGTTCTGATCCGATGACACTCCTGTTTGTCCCAAAGTAAATGAAGAGAAACTTTGTTGTCATTGAGAGACTTTACATAGTGCAAAACCATGGAAAATCAGATTGTGATGGCATAGAACTAGGTTCCTGAAAACTGATGGATCATGACTCTCAGAATCACAGAATCATCAATTTGTTAAGGTTGGAAAAAACCTAAGATGACCACCACCATGTTCACCACTAAACCATGTCCTCAAGTGCCTCTTCAGCACACTTCCACCTCTTGTTCTTTTGTTGGCCTTTGTTTCTTTCACTAGAAGCCAAACTGACCTGACTTTGCTATCCCTCTCCATGGTGTTCACTTCATCAGACAGATGATGGCATCTGTTTTCAAATGACCCCCCCATGTTACAAAGAATCTAAAGTTCATCTGCTTAACAGGAAATGTATCTAAAAGAAATCCATTAAAATAGACATGGATTAAAACTAAATAGAGCTGAAGTAAAGAAAAATGCAGGGAATCTTATGTATTTTCTCACTGTAGGCACAAATAGTTGTTTTGCTTGCTGCCACAATTTCTGAAGTCTACATCAACACATCTCCTTTTTAAACCAGGAGCTTTCATACTGAAACGTGATAGTGGAGCTACCATGTTCTACCATGTTCTGGTTTAAGTTGTGCTTCCTCAACAGAAAATGTGGGTTTGCCCACAAATGTATTTGAACAAGAACCAGTCATTTCAGGTGTCTGACTTTTCTGTAGAAGTAAATTCCGTCTGTATATCTATATTCTGCCTTCTCACTTTCCATGGTCATTTTTTTCCTCTTCTTTCTGATTGCTGAATTGCATTTCTTTTTACTGTCTACAAAGGTAAAAGATTATTTATTGGGCTTTTTTAAACACTTTTCTTTCCCCTTTCTGAAGGAGGCATTAACCTAGACCATCATGAGGACATTGTAATCTACCACTTGGTAAAAGATTTATCTCATGGATAAGAAAGTATTTCATATGCCAAAATATTTCCAATGTCAGCTTTAAGTTTTAGTCCAGTTCCTACCAGTACTTGTCAAAAGTCAATTACCAGCATTTGTTTTGTGGCTTGTAAAAAAAAGGTGAATTAGCACATCTTGGAATCATACACTCAGAATTAGCTGTTATTCTCTTTGGTAGTCCCTTAAGAGAGACAGCTAACTGACTGGGTCCTGAAATTGAAAATGTCTATTTTTTTTATTTAGGAATTAAATATACAAAATAAAAAGCACAAGATGAGGACAATATTCTTTTTGTATATTTTTTAAAGCAGTAAATCCACACCTACAGGAGAAGATAAAGATATTAAGGAAAAAAACCCAGACAACAGTAATCAATTAAACATTCAAAAATAAAGAAAAAAAAGAGAGAAAAAAATTATCCAATTCAAATGGTGAGGTAAAGTGCTCTTTTATGTTCCATTTCACATCCTGCAGGAACAATAACATTCTTTTGAGAATCAAAACTGAAATCTAGACATTTTTAGCTCACAGGAAAATATCTGTTTTGATTGAGCATTTATATGAGATTAGAATTCTTAAATATCAGTCTAATTATCCACATAAAAAAATAATCTTAGAAAGACTTTTGAAAAGTTACATGTGAATAACAGTTACAGAACAAATTGTAAACCAGACTCTAGTAATTGTAGCTAGTGCAATCAGGCCCTCAGCCATCATCAGAATTTCAATCAGAGGAAGGTAAATCCTGTGCAGTGTAGAGGAATGGATATATTAGTAGCTAGATATTTTTGTGCTCTTTATTGTCAAATTGTCTCAAAAACAATGGAAAATGTATCATGTCAAAACAAGGAAAATGAGAGGTAAGATGGGGAAGAAATAATTATTAATATTATTAACCAACAGGAAACTGAGCATCAGGTAGACTAGGGGTTTTTGGTTATTAGTGAAACTGTAGGAATAGCATGAAACATGTCTCTGAGGCATAACAATAGCAGTTTTGTTCTTTGTGTTTGCTCATTACGGTGATACGTATTCATTACTGACCACCATTTGCTACAGGTTTTGATCATTTCAGTGCTGGTTGTTTCCCTGGCTTCAAGGAGGTGTGGGTGGAAAAGGAGTCAGTTCTAAACTCCTCTCACTCCTACTCTTTCTTTACTTACTTGCTTCTGAAAGAGCAAGTCCTATACCTCTCCCTTCTCTTCATAATCAGAGTCATCATCTACTATTAATTGGTTTATACACATTAAGAAAGAGAATAGGTAACAGACTCAGAAACCAGACACGATTCACTCAAAGCCCTTCACTCCACAGTCTCTCCTTCCTTTGTATTGCTATCAAAGACGGGTAAAATAAACATCCATCATTCCTTTCCAGGTTCACCACGGTGAGTCTGAGTTTCTGTCCCCAAGGATTTTGCATTATATGTTTGCACTATCCACTTTACAAGCAGTTATTTTAGTAGCTGGTGGGACCTCCAATGGCAGACTATCCCCTACTCTTGCTGAAGGATGACAACGGTGATTTATTAGGTCTTTCCTTTTTGTAACTACCATGATAGTGTAATGAGCAAGTATTCACTTCACACTTCTCTTCCTGATAATCTACTGGTATAGATCTGTGGTTTCCTTTTAATGTCTGGTTCATTAGATGGTATAAATGTGTGTAGCATTTTTAGCTGTGGTTGAGGAAAGCAGGGAATGTTGAGGTTAAGGTTTATTATGACTGTCATGTTCAGGAATGGAGAGCTATATACTATTTCTGCTCTGAGTGTCTGCACATAACTCCAATTGACACTGGAGTTATGCATTTGCCTGAAAGCTGTTTATCACTTTGTGAGTACTTTCTGTTTCTAGGGGTGATCAAAACAGAATAGATCTGAGTACCAATTATTTTGAACCTCCTTGAAACTTTCTGTGCAGCGTGGTTAAAGACATGATAGCACAGTATCCTTTACTATATTTTACATAGCATGTAAATTCCAACAGGTAATAGCTCTGTCCCTAAAACCACAATCACAGAAACATTAAGAATATTCAACAGTATCATTTATTATGTAGAGGGCACTATACAGTTGCCCTCCCATGACACTTGAAATACAAGTGCTTCATGAGGGAATAAACCCCTGAAAGCTTGGTTGCAATTTACTTCTTTACTTCCTGCACACAGTAACAATGATAATTGAATTGAAAAGCATTTTAAAATTCATAAATATATAAGTAGCCATTATCTAGTGGAAAACGTATGTCTGACTATAGGACTTGATCCACTACTCAGTTACTCCAATTTTAAACTAATGTAACTCGGCAGTAATCAATGAGGGGGCTGTTCTGCAATTGAAGTAGCATAAGGCAAATAACATTTTTAGCACATGCAAGGGTCGTTTTGCTTAAAAAGAAGGCTAGCATTTTCATTGTGTGTTTATTTTGGGTACCTTAAACCAAATGCCCAGAAAAAGAGACACTCAGAATAACTGGGGACTTTTAAAACCTTTTTCTATCGTGACTGACAGAAAGCTGAGAGTATTTAGCTGTGTACTTCTATTATAGGGGGAAAAACATGCTGGGGTTTTTCCTTTTTGTGGGGTAGAAATTTATTTTTAAAGTAACCAAATGTAGCTGCTCAGTAATCTAATAAGAAAGTGATTTCAGCTGGAATTTGTTTTGATGGTTAAGACAAAACTTCATAGGTTGGTTAATGGAAAGTGAACAGGATGATCTTTATATGTTCATAAATGCAAACAGTTTAAGACCAGAAGGAGACCATTAGAGTCTTCAGTCTGAGCTATTTTCTCTTCAATTTAACTCAAATTATCTCTGCACTGAGCAGACTTGAGTTTGGCTGAAGGGGTTTTTTTTTTAAAAAAAAGGCATCCCACCTCAATTTTTCTGAAAATCATTGACTCCTGAAGTGTTAATCATTACACTGTGCATTAGTAAAGCATGTGTGGAAACCAGAATCAGTAATTCACAATGTTAAGTTTATATAAAATCAACAAGCCTTCCCTGCTGCTCCCCCCCCCCCTAACTCCTGTGCAAACCTAGCACCATAACCTAGGGGATGAACATAAGAGAACACAAGGCTCTGGTGTTATTTGCACCCTTCTGATAGCTAAGCTTTTTGTGGAGGGTCTGCTGTGGAATTTCAAAGACAATAAGCAAACTTGCACCAGACAAATAAAGTTGCATTCCTTTACATTTTAGATGTAAGACATAAAACAGATACAGTGCTGTTCAATCCTTTATCAAGGTGGCACAACCCCAGAAAGCTTTGATGCTGTCTATTGCAAATCTCATGAGAATTTGAGCAGGAAACAAAATCTGATTAGTTTGTTTGACTCGCCTTTCTAACTACATATATTCAGAAAAGGTTTCTGTACAATTCTCTTCCCCTCTCTTTATTGTGTGGTTTGCTTTGTTTGCTTGAATTTAAAACTGCCATTACGTGAAAGTGTTGCGAGTATAAATAATTTAGAAGATAACTCTGTGGGGATACTAATAATAAGTCCCTGCTTTTTCTAATAGCTACTCATTATGGTTCTGAGAACTAGTATTCAAGTTACACAACATCATCGTGTCACAGATATTGTGGATGTTGACAATAAAATAATTTTGACATCTTTTTAATTAAGTGTATTTCCTTCTTTAAAATGCCCCTTTTGTTTGCAACTGATTTAAATTCTCTAAAAATACCCAAAGGCTTCTTCAGTACAGAGATTGATGGACAGACAGATATATCCATCTGGCTTTATCTATCTTAAGTATGTGGATGTAATACTTTTCCCCAATAAGAAGCCGCAACGATACAATTATCTATCAATGCACAATTACTTCTAAGGGAAATCTAATCAGTTAATAGAAGTTAAGAAAGACAAATGTACAAAGGTAATAAGTGGTTCAAACTCAAACAGTCCTACACTGTTCAGTCTCATTTAAAGAAAAGAAAAAGCTTTTAATGGGACTTCTCTTACTTTTACCGCATCATTTTATAAATTACTTTGCCAACCCTTCACAGCAAAATAGTAATTTTAAGTAGGCCAACAGCGAGCTCAGGTTTTATGCACTTGGTGGTAATCATAGTGCAGCTGCCCCTTTCAGACTTAAGTCCAACTGTTGAGTCTTTTTCTTATTTTTATATTTTTTGTATGACCTCCAGTAAATGAATAGGTGATGTCAGTCTGAATAACTGTTGCTTAGAGAAATCAAGCTCCTTATCGTGCTCACCTCATCCTGGGATCTTTTGAAAAGTCACAGGGCAGGAAGACACTGTTTAAAGCAGTCATAAGCAATAGCCTGCTTCATGCTCCACACACAACAAGCAGAGAGGATTAAACAACTGCTGGCATGTAGAGGCCATCCTCTCACAGAGATGCACAGTGTTTCAGGACTTGGTTCTTTGGACTATGCAGAAAGATATTGATTATAGATAATCATGAACTGTTCAAAGCTACATTTTGGGTTTGTGGTTTGTTTGGGGGATTTTTTAACAAATATTGCAGAGGTTTATCAGAACTATATTCACATCTTCTGTTCCAAACTGTAACTGTGTTGTGATGATTCTCAAGGAAAATTATTTAGGTGTTAAAGGATACACAGTCCATTCAAAGAAAACAGAACTCAAGAACTGGGAGGAAAGTGTCACTTTAACATACTGTGGAAAGCTTCACACTAATGACTGTTAGAGTTAAAATTACTGATGAGATGGAACAAGCCACAGCTGCAGCTACTGCAGATTGCCTGGCTAACAAACTTACAATAAACAGAGTATTGTCTAAATGAAGTTCATGTTTTAGTATCATTTTATGTTTATGGGTTTATAACCTAGCAAACAAAATTAACAGTGAACCCAGAGCAACATTACTGTCTCAGACATTTTAAATATGAGTTTTACTTCTCAATACTCCTCACACATTTATTCCTACTGTCCCAAACCCACATGCATTTCCTACTGTTCCTAGTGTTCTTTTTCTCACACCTACAGTGTCCACCCCTCTTCCTATTTGCACTTCAACAATATGTCTCTTTTGCTTCTGCCTTCATCTCTTCCCACCTTGACAATTGCAGTCCCCTTCTCCCAGGACTATAAGTCCCAGTTCTTCATCCCTTCTTAACGTATCAAATGCTGGTGTTTCACATACACATCAAAAAAATCACCTTCTACTTCAGGCACTTCAGCAACCTTCCTCTATCCTTTTCTGGATCAATTTCAAAATTGTCTTCTTTAAAAAAAATGTTGAAACCTACTTCAACATAGATGTTTCTTTTTTTCACCCCATTCTCTTCTCTTCTTGTCTAGTGCTGTCCTCCCCTCAGTTCAGCAATCTCAGTTGAAAAATACTTCCTTTCTACCATAGCTCCCATCTAAAGAGCCTTTCTGTATCTAAAGAGCCTTTCTGTATCATTGGCTAGCCATATATTTTCTCCTTTGCCTGTACATACCTCTTAATTTCTCTCCATGGAAACTGGTTTGGGACAGCGTTCATGAGGAAGATTAATACTGTATGGCATGCTTAAGCAGTTATTATAGGTCTGTGCTATATTGGAAAAAACCAGAGCATGATCTTGGTAGCACTTGGAATAAATTTGGCAGAAGGATTAAATGGGGGGGTGGGGGTTGGTTTGGATGCAAAACATGACCAAAAAATTTTCCCTATCCAATTTTTATCTGTTTTTACTGCACTTGAAAATTATGTGTAGGCATCCATCTTAGCTGCACATCTTTGCCTCAGATTTGTGCTAGCAATCAGGCACATGGAACTGTGAAATTTGAGGAATTTCACATTATACTGTTTTCATATTTGTTCTTCTGTAGACCTTAGTTTCTTGAACTAAAGGAATACAGGTCCTCTAGATACCTTTTTTTTTTTTTTTTGCTCGGAACGCAAATTATCAGGCATCAAAAATTAGGCAGCTAACTGGAGCACTCATCTCAGCAAAACTGATTGGTGGTTAAGGGACATACATAAAATACAGCTGGATTTTTCAACTCAGGCTTCTGTCAAAAACATTTTTAGAGTGCTAAATTTTTCTTTTGCTACTGACCACTATATTTGTTTTTATTTATTGCACCGACTCGTAGAGCTAATGCACTTCCTGAAACGTCTCCGAGAACTCAGGTGAGACACCACGGGCTATGCTGTCTTAGGCTAGAATTTACTAGGATTAAAACATATGTGGCATTACTAGGGTCTGCTAGACTTCAAGTGATTTATCAAGATATAAAGCATAGCTTTTATGATTACAATGATGCTAAAAATTTTGTGGATGACAATATAGTCACACTGGAAAGACTGATAATAACAACTGGGGAAGAATCGAGAAAAGGAAATGGAAACTTAATTCTCCTTTACTAGTCAATCTGAATGGGTGTCTGCATTTGCAGCTTTTATTATTCTGTTTTATATAAATGCAAGTTTACAAGTTTGCAGGTAGAAAGGCATATTTGATTTCCAAAATAGTTAAATGCTACAAGATTTTCACTATCAAATTAAAGATTTGATTATTCCTAAGAAAGTAAATCATTGACAATTTTAATAATTCAAAGCAAAAAACAAAGAATAGCTTTCCCTCTTCTAACTAACTGATTTATCTTCCTAAGTTTTCTTCAGTTTGGACAATGTATTAGAATAAAAACATTGCTTTTGTTCCACTTATAGTCAATTTCTTATCAAATTAATTTTTAAATTCTTATGCACAAGAGTACAGTGTTGAACTACTTTGTTTGAAGATGCTGCCTGTGAATTTGGTGCATTTTTTTTCTTTTCACTGGCCTTTTTTTTTGTTTTAGATAATAGTACTATTGACCTTAAATTTTGTGTTTCTTTCAAAGGTTGGTTAAAGATGCTGTAAAACTTGCCTTGAACTTCTTATGAAAATGTTATTATAATATTGGCTTATGAAGTAATTAAGCCACAATAAAAGATCTGTGTAGCATATTTTATAAAATATTTTCTCATTAATATATATGTATCTACTAGATATGTATCACATTTGAGTTGCGTATGAGTGTCAAGCACAAACCCTGCAATCTTAAGTTTAGGTTAATCTTTACCTTTTGCCACCACTGAATTTTCCAGCATCACCTAGTTGCTATCTAGTCCCAAGAAGCTTAAGAACTTTTGGTCCACATATACTTTTTTCCACTGGTGAGCATGCACAAAGCTGCTCAGAATGGGATATAATTGAGAAATCTGATACTGTAACCCTAGCAGTACTGTACAGTGAGATATTGCTTTTTCCATGGCTATTTTATTATATAAAGGACCTCTAGGACAGAGTAGGAACACAAATACATACACAGAGACACATGGACAGTAACCTGTTCCACAGTGACACAACTTTCAACACAAAATCAGCCTTGCCTCACTGTATTTCCCCAAGGACCAAACTCAGCCAAAGTTCTTGTCGTACATCAGCCATACCAAGCTTTATACAAAAGAGTCAAATGGGGTAGAGGGAGTGCTATCCTCAATGGCTCATTGGCTAGAAAATTCACTTGTTAAATAGAATATATGTTTGCAGGTCTTCTCTTCGTCTTGATTTAAGTCAATGTCTTAACTGTTCCAATTGAGTTGAGTTTCTCAATCAATGGGCTATTGAACATAATGCTCCATCTTTACTCTTCTTCACTATCATGCCTTCCTTGTTCTCCTGATTTCCAGTTCTTTTGTGTATGTAATGACTAGTCAGGAGAATAAAATTAACTAAGAACATGGGCTTGACTGTACAGCCTCTTGGTTAAGGCTCCAATGTCAGATGTGTGAAAGTTAAGTGCTGGTTAATTATGGCTGTAAAATTGCTTAATTCAGGTGGAACATCTTCAGAACATGAACTGAAAGGGCTTTGTTTACTGTACTGAATCTGTGGGTGATTCAGATATTCTTTTAGAATGTGATGGACCCATGCTCATGTCTGTGTTCCAAATCAAGCAGAATAGGGAGGTAAAACTTGATCTCCCTCTTTCCAGATAAACAGTCAAATATTTATGGTGTCAGCTAAAACGGAGAGATATTTATCTGTGTTATTATAAGTAAGAACAAGCCTGTCCTAAGATGTCTGTCTGTCTAAAAGGATCCATAAGCATCCTGATTGGGCATAAGTGTCCAACTCAGAGATAGAGCATGGTTACTGCAGAAAGTAACTGACTTAGGAAAGTAGCTGAGTTAGGAAACACAGACACACAGGATCTTATAGGGATGGGAACTTAAACAGTAGAAATCTACATGCCTAAAGAATTTAGGCATTTTCAGTGTTAAGTGATGGGCTTTTTTTTTTTTTTTTTTTTTTTTTTTTTTTTTTTTTTTTTTTTTTTTTTTTTTTTTTTTTTTTTTAATCAAAAAGATGTAGTTAGGTATCTAAGTCCACCTTCTGGTGATATCTGGAACATCTAACCAGAGACAGAAAATTCCTTGAGAGCAGATCACTTACAATTTGGGCACTAGTGTCAACTCCCATTTACTAGTCTTGCCTTCTAACTCAGGAATTCACTGAATATTTGGGATTAGCTTTACAGGGCCTACGATGATTTTGATAACAGAACTCAATAATTTTGAAAATTTGCCTTATACATCTGAGTGCCTTACTAGACCAAGATGAAGTGATGAACATTGTTGGATATGGCCCTGCCATTACCATTTTGTGGGCTCAAATGCAGGTTTATACATATATTCTTAGATGCCTTTACCCCTACGCAATGTAGGAACAATTAGTAAAATTCTGAAAATTAAGCCTCAACATCCTATCAGTCAGAACAGTCAGAGTTAATACTGAAATCCATCAGCAACCAGTTATTAAAATTATGTAAGATCACACACAGTTTCCAAACTCCTCTCATAAAGAAAGAAAGGTAAATATTAGATAGGTTATATAGATTGGGTTTCATTTCATGACAAATATCTCAATTGTATGCAAAATATGGGATAGTGGAACACATTACAGAATTAGCCAGTTTTGACTGAAGAAATACGTGCACGGTTTCAAGCTGCTTTCTGTGGTAGGATTTAATTTTCACATGAGCTCTTTAAGTGGCAATGACTGCATTAAAAAGAAAACTTCTCCAGCTATCCATCTTCTAACGGAAGAGAAAAAAATATATTAAAAGACCTCTCTTTAGCTGAGAAAGCCAACAAATGAAACATGGTGCACTTGAACACAGGCTTCTCCAATGCTCTGCTCTGCCCACAAGCCAGCCAAGTACTGAAATCAAGAAAACTCAGCCTTTCAAATGTTCTAGAAAGAGCAAACCTTCACGGTTTCAGTCCTTGCTTATTCAGAAGACAGAAGCTTATTCAAAAGAGCAGAGACAGAAATGGTGTAACATTCACATTATGTGTCCTCAATCACAGCATATCTGGCCATCTAGGACCCTTGCTGAGCACCAGCAAGCTTTATCACTGACTTGCCAGCTGTACTTTGCAATTATCTCTGGGGAGCCAGCAAGGTAGGCTAGGGAGCAAGACTGAGCTCTGGAGAGATGAAGGACAGAAAATACGAGAGCCTGGGATACAGAGTGATAGGCTGAGGAAACAGCTCCACTGAGGTTTTTTATTTTTCCATCCCAAACCAGTTTGGCTTATGACTAAGCATCCATAAAACACTTTCATATGTAACAAACTCTCAAAAATGTTCTTAGAACATTTCCCCTGATTCATGTGGAACACAGAGAACACAAGATGGGAACAGAGATAGCAAAATTTTACCAGTATGACACTTGGAAGATCTCTGTATTTACCTCTTCATTTTAGCATACTTAATAGACTTATCCCACACTTATTCTACTACCAGCTTGTATTCCATAACATGGCAGGCTGCAGTCTCATGGAGTCTGTGGTGTTGACACATCTTTAACTACTAAGACATTAGACCCTCTGGTTTGATGAAGTCTTGCCACCACTATTGTAAAAATTAAAGGGAAAACATTTAATATCTGCATCTACAAAAAGAGAGATTCACATAAACAGAATCTCCAGTACTCAGACAGTGCAAAGAGCAAAACACAAAGGATATCAGCATGTAGGTATGACTTACTGAGAGGTTATTAGGTGTATCCAGATAAGAGCTATAACTTGGGAGAGGAGGAGATGTATTTATACATAGTGTATTATTTATGCCCATTACTTCTAATTGCCTAACTAGTTCTCTTTCCTCTCACGTATACTTTAGTACCCACCAACCAAAGAAAGATGTCTACAGCTAAATATCTGCCAATTATTATGGACTTTTGCTTAATATTCTATTGTTCCACTGACAGCACAGTTTTTAATATATCATTTTATACTATCCTGTACATCATCATTTTTCTGTCTCCCTTAGGGCTCTGGCTGTAATAGTTCTTATTTATTTCCACAAGCTAACATATATGCAAAAGATCTTGTAGTCATGATGTCGCCCCCACCACCCTCACCTCTTCCCATCTTTGTTTTCGTAATCCTTTTTTGTCTGTTTTTAAAGTTACAGTATAAAGAAATGTGAACACAGCATGTGTGTAGACACAAACTAGGGTCAAACACACAGCTTCTCTCCTCTTCAGCAGCGTTATACTGCAGCCTTTTATTGTGCCCTGTAGGTTGGGGGTTTAGCTAATAAACTTGAAAACAGATCATAAGGGAAATAAAGGAAAACTCTCTTGCTATACCAATGGGTGAGGCAGGACTTTAACAGCCTGTGTAGTGACAGATCACCTCACAGAATCTGCTCAGCACCATCTAAGAGAACCAAAGGAGCATTGACTCTGGGCTGGCAGTGCTGCAGTCTGGTTTGTTGCATCAAATGCTGTTTCTTACTGAGTTCTTGTTTTGCCAAATACTTTTTCTGAGGAGAATCTGCAGCAGTATAAGCTGGAGGTGCTTGCAACTGAATCACTATGTCTGAAACAGAACAGACATCTTTAGGATCCTAGTTTTCAAACTTTCAGCAGTGTGTTTCTATAAATATATTTTGGCTGTGTTTTTTCCAAAGTGGGCTCCTTGGATCCAATTTCCTGACGTTCCCTGGTTGACGGGTAGAAAAATACACATTTTTTTTTCTTTCAGATTTTAATAACAATGAAAAAGTGTACAAGCTTCGTGGTCAAGACAGGACAGTGGGTACAAAAAAATAGTTATCTTGAGGCAAAATTTACTGTCAGGGAAAATGGAACATTCCTTCTGAACTCACGAACTGGTAGTGCATGTGCAGGTTGGTTGTAGATGGTTGCTACAATAAGGCTTCTTTCATACAGGTGTGTTTATGCCCCAGGCTTGCTGGCCACAGTCCATTCCATTTACAGAAGCTGAATTAAACAATAACTACCGCATTGCAAAAAGAAGAAGGAAAAAAAAAGGTGAGCGTCAAAGGAGATGCCTGAGAGCTTTGTTAGGGCCAAGAAAAACCCTGTTGCAGTTGTCAGAGCTTGTTGATGTTGCAGAGAATGGCACTTTTTTTTTTTCTGCTGGATTTTGTGGTTCTGCCTTAGGAAAGAAAGTAAAATAGAACGGAAGAACAAAGTCCTACTCTATAAATCAGCAGCTGCTCCTTGCCAGATCAAAGGAGTGACATTTTTGCTCCTGGACTACTTGTCCACTTTAGGTGCTTGACAGACAGCTAACAGCTGGCCTGTTACATAGTATAGGAGAGTTGGGCTACATCTTCTTCAGAGTAGATGACAAGCTAATCAGAGATACCCATAGCACAGGACATGTGAGTGCACCTTGATCTCTTCAAACATACCCACTACATAATTGCTAAACACCTTTATGCATTTTTGGCAAGTTGCTACTTAGGTAGTTTCCACTGAAAAGTAAAAAGGAGAATTAGTGCCTTAATCTTACTTGATCAGGGAAGTTAAACAGATGTTGAATTTGTTGACAACTCTTCTTTTCGATCAATTTAGAATTGATTAAAAAATCAATATGTTGAATATTGATAAGTTAAAAATAGGTGTAAAATACTTGAATGTGATATTATTCAAAAACTACACTTTGGTTTGTTTTTTTTAAAGTTACCTAAAATGAGGTCCCTCAACTCCTGATTGCATTTTCAAGGCTGTCGGACCCTAATTAGTTTTGAAAATCTTTTCCTAGGAGTTTAAGATGACAAATTAGCACATCTTTAAATGCATGAGTTACTTAAGTTTTTAGAGGAGATTTGTCTTCTACCTTTAACATGAATTTCTAAGTGTTAGTAAATCAAAGTGCATGCCAAATTAACTAAAATTGTATTTAGCATCTCCACAAGACATATGTGTACAAACTTGGAATTTTAATGTCAGTAGTAAAAATTTCAAAGTGATTCAGTTTCTAGTTGATTCCCATCTGCAATAAATCAAGTACAGGATGAGGTTAAATACTATGGCTTGTGTCTATTGACTTTACATTTTATCTGTAAGATATGAATAGCTAAGGAAGTATGTGTGTTTGTCTCCTCCCTTCCTTTCAAGTATCTTTAAAAGATCATTTTTACGGCGCGTGGTAAAAAACAATATATGAACAACCTGATGGCACTGTCAAAAGAGGAACGGCCTCCTCCGGCGTGCGTTCTGTGGTTTCAGGTGGCATGCACCAAAAGGCTCTTGTTTCCCACCGGGATCCAAGGGGGAATAAGGGATGAGACTTTCCCACTTAGGCTGAGCTTTGTTGGGAGCTCGCGAGGAAAGCCGTGCCCAGCCNGGCCGGCGGGGCTGCGGGCCGCCAGGTTCGTGGGGAGCCCCAGCTGCGGCCGCGGCCTCCCCTTGCTTGCTGGGAAAGACCCTGCACACAAACAAACCCCTGCCCCGGGGCGAAGGCAGGGCGGCTCCCCCGCGTTGTGCTGCAGTGCAGGTGCTCCCCGGGACAGCCACCAGGGCCTTCCTCGGCGGAGCCAAATCGTTCTCTGCGCTCCCAAGGAGTAATCTGGTAACCAGAGTTACACGTTTAACGAGGCGGATTTTCCTCTGAGGTGAATAGGTGCCCGTCTTGCCAATTCTCATGATTTTATCACAAGGCTCAAGTTATTTCATGTTAACTCGAGGTCCCAGCTCCAGGAGACAATGATTATGTGAGAATCTTTTCAAGTAAGTTTCTAGATTTTGTGGCTGAGAAGAACATTTTAAAAATGTGGCGCAATGGCTGGAAAAACTCGCAAAGTAAACACTGGGAAGAGTGCTGTTTAAATTTCTGATTTTTTTAGGACAGTCTCACAGTTACAGGACGAGCAAAATCATGATTTCCAACAATTGGCAGCTCCAAATGGCACGGTGTATTTTTAGGAGGTCCAACATAAACATAGGAGATGCGGCAGAAGTCTTTAGGATGGTTTGCAGCCACCTCAGGCTGCCTCAGGCACCCAGCTAAGTTGTTCTCTGTCATCTTCTGGAGTCTTCACCAAACGTGGATGGTGACTTAGGTGCTTTGAATCACACCTTTGACAGATGTGAGATGTCTGAATAAGCTCTGAAAAATACCCTTAACCCTCCTTCTCTTCTCGTAACAAGGCTCTCCAAAACTAGGTGAAGCTTTGCCAGGGAATAAACCTGCCTGTCCCTCCTGCTTTCTCTCAAAAGCAGTCGTGTAACTGACTCCATTTCTCAATATTCATGACTTAGGGAAGCCTTGTTTAGATGGCTCATTTCCAGGTGACTAACTCAGCTTTTTTTAATTTCCTATAAGGAATGCTGCAAATATGAGTTGGTAACCAGGTGTGGCATAGATTCAGTGAAGCATAAACAAGGGCTTTTTCAACTATTTTTGTACATACACATACTGAAGGACGCCTAAACCTAATTCTGTCAGTTTAGAATACATAGTGGAGCGAGAAGTTAAATAAACTAAGATAAATAAATTTTACTTGCTCAGATAAAAGTTTAGGTGATAGACAAAGACTGCTGTAAAGGCAGGGGGTGGATATTGATAAGTGTTTCTGCAAATTAGTCTTTTCTAATGCGTTCTTTCAGACTGCTCTGAGCAGCTCATGACTTTAAAAATGATTTTTCCTGCTTGGGAAAGAAGTAATTTTCTAGCTTACTTAGGAAAACATTTTTTGTGACTCTTTCATTGGTTATTTTCCCTTCAAAATTAGGGCATTCTTGGGCAACAAGGGATCAGTGTAGCACATGCACTTGAGCTAAACAGTGACATGTTCATAGTCCAAATACTGAAATATCATTTAGGCAAGGATTTATTTCCCTGTCCAAGGTGAAAACATTAGGATTATTTTTTAGAATGCATTCTTAGACTCTTACTCAGCAAAAACATTGAAGCAGGTGCTTAGACCCCATTTATTCTTCAAGCTCAGCTCCCATTTATGTAGGTTTAATTAGAGTTGAGCTTCTCGTCTACCTTTCACAGGTTTTTGAAAAATCTTGCAAGACTGTTCCTCTGGGCACTTAAAAATTTTAGAAATTAATTTTATTATTCAGATGACAGAAAGCGAACAATTCTAACCCCAAAATAGTGTTGCTATTGTCATTACTTGTATTTTTATTATTTCTATGACTAAGTCTGTGACAATGTTCATTCAGTACTTCTGTCCTTTTCAAGGCTGAGAGCAGAAGTGTCTTGGGCTAAAACTGAGCCAAAACTTTCCTGTCATTAATCCTTCTAAAGAACTGATTGTGAATTCATCTCACAAATTTGTTTATTTCTCTGGTTTTCACATAAAGAATTGAGAACCGATTTATGCAGTGGCTGGTTTGTTAAATAAATTCAATATTTTAGCACCTCGTTTTCTGGGATGGATATTTTAAGTGGGAATCCAGATTGAAGACTGACACTGAAGTTTTGCGTTGTACGTGGTGGCTCCATGTTGTTCCTCAGTTTCTCACGGGGGGCAGTCTACGCTGCTGGGCGGGACTGGTTCCGTTTGGCACCAGTTCGTCTCACAGAAGATATCAGACATACAGGCGAGTGACGGGACTTAAATATCGCTCTCTGCTTGAGTTCAGATTAGGCCCCAAGTTGGGAACGACTGGTAGTTTCCTAAGCATTCTTGTGCTTCATCCTCCTGAAACAGGACCTGTTGTGACCCTACATACTTAAAGTGAATTTTTCCATGATGACCGTAAAGTAAAGCTGGAGATGTTTCTAATTCTGATTGCCAATCAGTACAGTCACTAACAGTTCATTTCAAGAACTAGTCTTAAGCAGATTCAGTTATGGTGTGGTCACAGTGTTTCAAAATATATGTACAGTGTGTACAAAAAAGACAGTGGAAACAACAACAAAATTATTTTTGCATGTGCCAGATTTGAAGAAGCAGATTAGGAGATCACTATTTGCTATTTATTTTCTTTGCACTTTGCAGAAATATGTCTGTATGATTTTATCAGAATATTATTTTATTATAAGAATAAAATGTATTATGCAAATTTGAGTTTAATGTCATTTGATATGACTTGAGATAAAATATGATAAATATATAAAGAAGATTAATTGCAGGGCTTCCTATAAAGTACAGAATGCATATGTATTTTGGACAAAGAAAACCAAGTCTCTGTTTGAAGAGATGTGATTAAATGCATATATTTAGATTATATTGTCATGCTAATTATCAGTGGTAGGAACCAATTAGGACTAGTGCTACCAAATCACCAGACTACATTGCATATTCACTAGTGCACCTTTACTGCTCTGCTGGGTTTTGCTGTAAGCAGATAAAAGTGAAATTACTTCCTTTAAAAGTCCGTGTTGCTGTACATTTTGAGCCGGATCTTGTTCATTTGTGCTTTCATAAACTGTCCCGTAAAAGTTCCCAGAACTACTTGTGTAAGAAAGACAGACTCTGGCTATAGGAAATAGATGTGGTTGCTTTAGCTAGGCAATTAAAGAAAAAATACAAGATGCAAAAAACCTTTCCATTCAAATGGCTATTGTTTGAATAAGCAAGGTTGGTAATCTGTCATTTGCAAAATGCTGGGAGTGAGTTTTTTATTGACCCTGCTATGTCAATGACATGTATTTCTCAACATTACACACCTCATTTATCATTCTGGAATGAGGACCAAGTACCATATGAATGCAGAGTTTGTGAAGGTATTGCCTCACAGCCCTGGAGGCTGATGACCCCTCTTTATCTACACAGCAGGTAAGGCACAAACAGTGGCAATGTGAGCTCTCTGCAGTCCCCTGCCAGTGTGCCTGACTGTTAAGCTGGGGGAACAAAGGAAAGATAGCATATGGATAGCAGATTGTAGGAGCGCTGAAAGAGGACTGAGGAAATCTATGTTGGGTGTGTGGCTCTGCCAAAGATCTCTTGTATGACTTTGGCCTTGTCACTTAATCTCCTTCTGTCTCTGTTCCCCTCTGCAAACAGGGAGAAGGCGTCTCTCCTCTCCCCCAGGCTTTGCTTGGAAATCTGTTCAGACTCTGAGTTCTCTTGGACAGTGTGCTTGTGAAGCATGGGGTGGAGTAAGACTGAGCTTCATTGGGTCCTCTAACTGCTGCTATCATCCAAATAATAGGAATTACTATTAACAGCAGAATAACAAAGAAGTCCATGTCTTTTTGATAGATTTTACTCATCTTTTCAGGCCATTCAATCTTTGGCCTCTGGGTGAAGGGTATGAACAAGGTAAGCAATTAGTGTCAGGAGCAGAGCTGTGAATTCTTCTTTTACAGGGTTCCAAATAATGCTGAAAACAGTGGCATCGGTGTTCTCTTTTTTCACCTGTCTCTTAATGCCTTTTGAAGACATTCGTGCCAAAATAACCTCGGAGTGTTTCTGCAACACAAACTGAAGTGCTGTGCAAAAGGCTGTATTTTGCTTTACCTTGGCCCTGGATATGGCTCTCCGAGGGATTCAAAAACAGCCCTCAAAAAATGTAAAGGCTAGGGCAGGGACGCTGTTTTCTACGTCTCTATTATGCACTGTGCATATTTATGGGGCAGTATAAGGAATAAATAATAATGCACAAACACTGCATTCTGTGCCCTTGTCTACCAATTGTGCTGATGCATTACATGATGTAGCTACTGCTAGTGAAACTAGGATTCGATTTTTAGCTTCACCTGAAATGTATGTCTGGTTTGCACCTGCAATCTTGCAAATATAAATAATTTCATGTGTCATTTTTCAGACATACCCACTGGTGGGTATAACTGATGCTGTTTATGAGCAAGATTTTTCAGAGGAGCCATAGAAATGGAATTTCAAAATTACCTAGATGCCTAAAGCCTGTTCTCCTACATCTTTCCAAGTGTACATTAGTGTATCTTCTCTCTAGATGAAGTGCTGCTGATCTAGAGGACATAGCTTGCACCTGCTGTTATGCAGATCTGCAAAAGAAAAATGGAGAAATAATGAAATCAGAAATCAAACCCAAGAGCTATTTTTCACAATTTTAACTGGACAAATTGTATCACTTTTATTGTTTTTCTTTTTTCTTCAGTAGAAAAACAAATGCGAAGGACTCACTTTTAGGGCTTGAACTCCCATTTCTGAAACAACTAGTGAATTGCCTTTAAGTAGAGTTTGCAGTCAAAGACTGGTTTTAGTCACATCAGCAGGATAAAATAAGGCCACGCTCTTCTGGAAGTGAATGGCTGGGCAAGATGGGGTTTTCAACACCCGTCCCAAAGGCTTAGTCTGTGGAGACTGTCGAATATGTAAGGCTGGAGCACAATCTCCGTGCTCAGAGGTAAAGCAGATGTCACCTGAAACCCTTAAGGATGTAGAATTTTCTTAATGCTCTGCCTTGTTGTGCGAGCCCATTGAAAGAACACTTCAGAGGGCACCCATTTCTTACTAATGTAAACTTTCTGAGGAGTATCCAAAGATATGACCTCTGGGTGAACCTTTAACCTTCCCCTTAATTATTTGTTTGAAGACAGTGTGGAGTTCTCCTGCTGAGAGCCAAGGCCCATAATGCTTAGCAGCCCTGTGAGCAGGGGTGTGTGTGCAGGGAAGTGGAGAGGGACATAAATAAGGGGACCACCAGATGTAAATAATAAAAGTGGTTGGGGTTTAAATAAAAAAAACGAAAGAGCAATTTGGTTTTCCTGAAGAGTGGCCTGATTGAAGAAAAGGGGTTAGTAAGATGGAAAGTGTGTGCGTGTGTGTGGGGGTGTTTCTGTGATTTTTTACAGGCCTAAATAAGTGTTCATTCCATTCTTTAAAACCTTGCCATCTGTATACACCATTAGAAGCTCATAGGAGAAGAGAAAACAGTCTTATCAGGCTTTCCTGTTAATCTCTATTGGCCTTAACTTAGCTGATAAAAGGCGTTCTGGATGGAGGAGGTTCAGGTCAGGCTCCATTTGGTCAGCCCAGCAACATTACTGGAAAGTAACTCAGCAAATAAGTCCTATCGGGGACCTTTGTCTCTGAGGACGGAAACACACTTCAAAATCACAGCTCTGGGATAGGAGATGCCTTCACTGTGCCACAGTCAGAAGGGAATAAACAAATACACTGACTATGTCTGAGTTTTTATTTTAATACCTGAAGTCATGACTAATTCTGAGGCAGGATGACATTTCTGACAACTGAATGATACTTTTCCTAAAGAATAAAGAATGTCTTTGGGATGTAAACAGAAAGATGCAAAAGAGCCCTTTAGTGTTACTTGTAGCATTTATGCATCTGTCTAATGAAATTTCCACGACTGTGATTACAGAAGATGCAATCGAAGGTGTGCCACAGTCCTTTATTATCTGCGAAGGAATTTAACCAGAGGGTGGGAGGGACTGAGGGAAGCATGACAAAAGGCCTTGCGAGTTGATGCTATATAAAGCCTAGCAATTTACTAAATGAGCAGATGAACTTAGTTTTCAGTTAACTGACTGAAAGACTTTGCTAGGCGTTGGATCGGGCCCAATGGCAATTATTGGAGGCTGTTTTGGATGATGGGCATGTTAGTATTTCTGAAGAGGATTAAACGCTAGTATTCGACTTCATTAGCACTCCTTAAGGGTCACCAGGCGAAAGCCTGAGCTGTGAAATAGCACACAAAACCTGCGCGAAGGCTCCAAAGTGTTCTCAAACACAAAGAGGAGGGACAAAAACAAGTGTGGCTCCCGAGTGATAGAAAATTGCCCTGATTTTAAAGATATTTTGTGAATAGGCAAGTTTTAAAATTATTTTAGGGAAATTAATTTAGCTGAGCTTGTGCTGATGTGGGTTGCTGTGCATTAAGCTAATGAGAAATATGCAAGCACTTATTTTTGGATTACTAGCAAAATTAAATCCAGGCTCCGCAGCCAACTAACTGCCTTTACCAGTGCTCAAAAGCCTCGACAACCACCCCAGTTTGAGACAAAAAAAAAAGAGGTTATTTTGGTCCTAATATTAACCACATGTACCTGTGACTGGGGGTTTCTAACGAGTTGAAAGGTGCCTGAGTTGAGGGCAGGCGGGCGGTCGCCTTGCACGGGGTGTCCCCGCTTGGACACAGAGGTGGCCCCCAGCTGGCACTGACCTCCAAACGACCCTCGCCTTTACAGGCTCCAACTGCAGGAGTTGTAGAAGAGCAGAAGTCTTTCTGGGCCGGCACTTATTGCTGCTGCGCTGGTGATAAAACTTCAGACAGCCTAATTGATGGCTTTGCTGACCTAACGATACCTTGTGAAAGCACGGAGTGGCAAAGCCTGGTCCTCATTTATGGCCAGCTGCAAGGAGAGCTGGATCCCTAAGATGGAAAGGGGAAAAGAAAGTCTCCCAGCCTGTGAACTTTAACCAGGATCTGAGCCACTTAGAAAAAGTTAAAGAAACAATTGTCTTTTAACACAAGTTTTCGGTCGCGTTTACTTGTTCAAAGCCTTCTGGCAAATCCAGCTTTAAGCTGGCTAGTAAGATAAGCGTGTTACCGGTTACAATTTCTGAGCACTTAGAGGAAAATCCTTTAAAGTGAAATTATACTCTTTTAAAAAAGCAACGTGAAGCAAAACACATTTCCACAGCACGCTAAAATCCTGTCAGTTTTAAAGCAGAGGTGTTCTCAAAACAGAGAAGCAAGCTGATGAAAGGACTTCTATTCTTTGTATTCTGTTGCAGGTTTATTAATGCCAGAAGAAGAATAGTACAGCCTATGATTGACCAGTCAAATCGAGCAGGCAAGTTCCAAGTAGTATCTGTATTCAAGTCCCACAGGCGCAAATCCTCATCAAGTTATTCTTCAGGAGTCCCATCACCTGGTAAATAAATGCTCCAACCAGGCATTCTGGGAGATTATTTTTTTTTTCTCATGTCCCCAGAATTCCGCTGTAGGAAGCAACTTCGCTAATTGGTGCTAATTGGAGATTTCCCACCCTGACTCTACTGAAACTGCTTTTTATTTTCTCTCTGAATTGGTAATTGGGTACAAGTAGTAGTGCCACAAGCAGTTTGTTTGACTGTGAGCTCTTGAATTACTC
>VZRX01001982.1:176018-183887 GCA_013398075.1 Notiomystis cincta
GAGCCCCACAATGTTAAATTCTGTAGACCCCAGTGTTGGTGGACAGGTTATGGACATTCATGCCCAATAGTATAAGGGAACTCAAGGGAAAAACAAAACAAAAACAAACAGAAACTATTTTAAGACTTTTGAACTTTGACCAGATGTTGACACTTAATACGAAATTCCAGACAGCTGTGATTATTTTTTACTTTTTGTCATTTTTCATCAACAACAGAGGACCAATGAAACAAGAACACAAATGTGAAATCATGGGCTCACTGAAATGAATATGTCCATGTACAGATCCTCTGGAAAAAAAAAAGACTCCAAGAGTTATAACTACTGTAGTATAAACATAGGAACTAAGTTAACTTGTACATTTCTGTTGATCACTCCGTTACGTTGCCTCAAATAGTTTTAGAAGAAAAAAAAATCCTTGTTTTCCACACTATGTGTGTTGTTCCCAAAAGAATGACTGTTTTGGTTCAGCAGTGAAGTCACTATCCATGAAAGACCTGTTTTGGCCAGTGAGAAAAGAACTACCCTGGAGATGAAGATGAAAAGTCTTGCTGGGTCTCTCATCACTCAGAAGACTGTTCCAAGAAGGCCTTGCCATTCCCTCATTTTGTTCCTTCATAAAATGTGTCCTTTAGTTTCAAACAGATCTTTATAGTTCGTGCTTCATTAAGTCTCTCCCCATTCCTCCCAACCTATTTTTTTTTTTGGACTCTTCTTCAAAGAGCTTGCAGGTGAAGATTTAAAAGAGAGAACAGACAGAGCAGAAGCTTCTTCCAGTAGTTCTGAGCCTTGGCTTTGGACAAAACAAAACTAAAAGTTGGGCAGCTTTCCTCAATGAAAGAAGTTACTAACGGTCTTTGCACCAAACCTAGGACTTTATCATGAACTCAAAGCTTGGGAAAAAAAAGCAAGAGAATACTGTAACAAACTTCGTACAGAGTTCGGTCTATTAATTGTTTCATGTTAGATATTCTATGTGTTTACCTCAATTGAAAAAAAAAAGAATGTTTTTGCTAGTATCAGATCTGCTGTGGAATTGGTATTGTATGTCCATGAATTCTTCCTTTCTCAGCACGTGTTCCTCACTAGAAGAAAATGCTGTTACCTTTAAGCTTTGTCAAAATTTACATTAAAATACTTGTATGAGGACTGTGACGTTATGTTTTAAAAAGAAAAAAAAAAGGTGTTAAGTCACAAAATGCGGTAATAAATATTTCATTTTTGATTTTTTGCTAGGCTTTTGTGTTTTTAATCATGTTTAGGAGAGTCTGAGGTTATCATGAGAGATGTCTCAAACATATTTCTTACCAGCATTGAGAAGAAAGGCTGGAAAAATCAGAAACAAGCTTGTCATCGCATTAATAGAATAACTGAATGAAAGACCATCTGAGGTTATATATTTCTGCTGATTACTGATATTAGATTTTTGCCTGATTAAACAAAAATTGAAATATTGTCTCACCAGCTTGCATTTCAGAGAGCTGTGTCTAATACTTGTACTACCTGCTAATAACATAGAAGCTGAGCTTGAGTTGTGAAGGCCCAGACATGAGATGATTAATGCCATGTGTGTACATGTATGTGTATACATCCATAACCACAGCAGACCTCAGCATCAGGTATTTAGCTCAGAGGCGAAGAATGGCTTTATTGCAGGAGTAGGTTTGGAAGTTTTAGGAGGAAAAAAGAAGCTTTGACTCCAATGGGGATTTTTCCTATGTGAGGATTGCATAAGCTAGCTTTTGAGATGGTTTTACTCCCTTTGTTGTCTTCAGCTGTTTTCAGAAAAGAAAAAAACAAAAACAAAAACAAAAACAACAAACCATCAGCTAATGACAGAAAATGTTGATTTGACATTTTATATACAAATAGCTGGAGTAGAATCATGGTTAAAGGTTTGTTTTTTCTTAAACAAAAGCTTCTGGCATTTTGAAGTAACTAAAGGAGAGTTTGAACTAGGAAGAGCAAAGAGCAATGCTAGAAAAAGCAGCCTCTCACCTTCCACAGTGGCACTGTTAAGTCAGAAAGAGAGGGATGGGGCCCAAAAAGCAGGGGAAAGCCCTGCTTCTATTCCTGGGAGGAGGGGAGTGGGAAAGGACTTGTAATTAACTCAACTTTCTAGGAAACAAAAATTTCCAACTTCAACATCTGTAAATTTGTAACCCTTCTCCTCCTTCTTTCTCATCATTCCAATTGGCCAAGGTGTTTTTAAAAACTTTGAGTGACAACTTTTACCCTTGGAATGTGGAAAGAGGCTCAGCCTCATAGTTAATGTTTAATTTCTGAGCTGAGTAAATGGACCCACGCTGCTGGCGACAGAAGGGAGGATGCCAGTAGAATGGGTGTGAGGATTTATTTAGCAATCGGGTCCTGCTTTGTGGGCGTCTCTTATAAGGCTTTCGTATGAAATTTAGATTATAATTCCCTGCTCGGCTGTGATGCTCTCTGTCCTGGTTAAAATCACATCGACCCTTCAGTCGCATAAGAAGACCACAGCCTGGTGCCCATTTCCAAATTCTCTGATTTTTGTGGATGCAGAATTTAAGAAGGCAAGATTATATGTGTTAGCTTTAAAGGGGAGGCTTTTATTTTTATTTCTTTTTTAAATCAGTACTTTATTTCCTTGCAGATCTTTTCTCTAGAATTTGAGGAGAAATGTCAGAAATCACGTTGGTAGAAGGACAGGGAAGAATTTAGCCATAGCAGATTATTTGTTTTTATAATGAACTAAATATATGCATTGCTGTGTTGTCTTTTATTTTCTTTCTTTTTTTCTCACCCTTTTGGGCTGTGCTTTCCATGAGATGTCTTGCTGAAATCCAAGGTACAATATCGTGCAGAGATTTCTCTGTCTGAGATTTTCTGTTTAGCATGGAAGGTTCCGATTTTGGTATTTTTAAGAACTGCTCAGCTGTCAAAAGCAAACAAAACGGGAATAATGTTTTGACAGCGGTATAGTGTTAAAGAAAATACTCGAGTCTGAATAAAAATTGCTTATGCTGTGGGAAACGAAGGGTAACAGAAGAAACACCTTTTGTTTACATACACACATGTTTNCCGGCGGCGCCTTTGCGGGGGTCGATGCGGAGCCGCTAGCCTCACTATACGCCTGATGCCTGTGCTAGGGAAAAAACCCGTGGAGCCCGGAAAACGCCCGAATCTTTACCCCAGACACGACCCCGTCCCCGCGCTGCGCGGAGCGGCAGGAGAGGGCTCCGCTGCGCGGAGGGATGGCTGCGCCCCACATGTCTCCCCTGCCACATCCCTGGGTTCAGCCGGGAGGAAACGGGGCCGGCCTTTTAACTCTCCTGACAGCACTTGGGGAAAAATCAACCCCTCTGGCGCTGCGCGGGAGAGAACCAGCTCCAGGCTGGGCAGCCCAGCCGCTGCGGGCTGAGCGGGACCGGATGGGATGAGGGGCGGGTGGGGGCAAGGTTTGCAGGCAGATTTTAATATTAATAGTTTTGGTGGCGAGAAAGAGACAGACAGAAGGGAGGTTGCTCCTCTGGGCAGAGTCTCTGCGACAGTGATGATGGATGACCCCGCACGGCTAAACAACTCCTCCCCTTCATCCCCACACGATGTCAAAGCTACTTTACTTGCAGCTTTAGGAATTAAAAAAAAAAAATAAACACCTTCACCCCATTCCTTGCATCGATTTATGGATCATTATGAATCAATTACTGCTCTCAATATTTTAGAATTTGCTTACAAAAATAGAGGGTCTGCGGCTGGAGAAAAAAAAAAATCTTTGCCTTAGAAAGAAATACAGAATCCTCTTGTATAGGCCTGTGACTAAAAAATCGCTGCTACTAATTAGTGTTTAACCATTTTCCAGGAGCCGCATTACTGGGGACGGGGTGAATATCTTTGGTGTGCATCTCCAAGAGCGCCATTAAAACTGGGGGGTTTCGCAATGCGCGTAGAATACGTATGGTGCGTGCAACCTCACTGCTTAACTGTTCCAGGGAAAGAAAGGAAGAAGGGAAGGAAGAAAAAAAAATGTAAAAACTCAGAAGCAAACTCCGTAAGACACCCCCTCCCCCCAAATGCTGGATATGGTGCCGTGAGAGGGCGCGGAGCCGGGGTCGGGCTAAGCGCCCACGGGGCAGGACAGCGGAGCCCGGCTCGGTGGCTGCGTGCAATGGGAAGGAGGCTTCAGCAGGGACAGAAAGTGTGTGAAGTTGGATTTCTCTCGCTTTCTCTGTATTCTCCCATTTGCAGCAGTGTTTGAGGATCTCAAGGTGTTTCTATGGCTACCTTGTGTATGTGGGAGGGTCATATGTGGGGGTGCCCAAGAGAAAAGGCAGCTCTTGGGTGATCATTTATCAATGTCACCCACATAATGATTCTCTCTGCAGCCTTCTATTGATGAGGATAATTACATTAGCTCAGAGTGACTGATCAATGAAAACCCACCAAACAAAAACTTCTTTACTCTTCTATAATACCAAAAACCGATACAGAAATAAGACAGAAAGGGAGGGTGGGATTTCCCTTTCCTTCCCTTTAGCAATTATTTTTGTAACGAACAAGGGAAAGCAAGGAAGTTTTATCCGATTAGTTTCCTTTTCAGAAGAGGCTACCATTTTGTGAAAATGTTCCCTTAAACCTCTTGGCATCACCCCGTGCCTAGTAAAAGCAAATCGTTATTTAAAATATTAACTATGCTCCTTCCCTAGACCCTAAATCCTTTGCTTTTACAGTTGTGTTTTGTGATCGGAGGGCAGGGGTTGGAGGGGGAGGGAAGAGCGGGATAGTTTGGAGCTGCGAAGAGGGAAAGGGAAGGCAAATAACTTTTCTTGCGCAATTTCAACTGTTTCTGTTTGTCAGGTTTTCTTTGGTTTTATCACTTCATAAAGTGGCTCTATTAAAGATGGAATGTGGCCTCCCCGAGATGCTGCTCTGTCGGTGAAAGCTTGCAATTAAATTACGGGTTCGTTCTTTCCAGAGTTAAAAATCAATGTTTTCTCAATTAAAGGGAATTTTAATGCTTTTATTGGGAGTTGTTAAGGACGCCGTAAATTTTACTGTAATGCCTCTAAGCTCCGAAGCCCTGCCAGTGGACAGGTTGATATTCATGTTGGTTTTGGCGGAAGAGGTTGTTGCTGGTTTTGTTTTCTCTCTAAAGGGCCTTCTTCAGAAAACTCAATCATTTTGAATAACTGCAAGACAAACTGGTGCAGAGGGGCGGGGGAGCGCAGGCTCTTCCTCCTGCCCTCCCCTCTCCATTTCGTACTGCCATCAGCTCCTCTCGCCGTGGCAGGAGCTCTGCCTCGCCGCTCTCCCACCGGGCGCAAGGGCGGGTTTTCAGCTGGTTTCGCTGGGAACGGAGGAGCGCTTCGGTTTGGGAGCACGTGTTTCGTTCTCCCAGGTCGCTCCCCCTCTCGGAGAGGCCGGGGGTGCCGAGCGGAGGACGCGGGGGGCGGCCGGGGCTCCCCTGCGGGGCCAGCGAGCTGCCCGCCCGCCCGGCCGGCTCGCAGCCTGCGGGCTGCCAAGGGCTCGCCTTCGGCACACCTAGCGCTGGGGAAGGAGCGTGTCCGGTCCTGCTGAAGACATTTCTGTAAGCATCTGCCTACAGAGATGACTACAAGTTAGCCCTGGGACGTAAATGAATGGAAGTCGGAATGGGGCTGGCAGAGACACTTTTCTTTTTTGCTTGCCAAAATATTGTTTCTTCACAGGCTACTGTCAAGTAAAATTCCCACCAGGAGGCTGATCTTGAACACATTTACACGGGGTTAATTCCCCGAGCCGCAGGAGAGATTGTCCCCGGGCCGTGAGATCAGAAATAGGCCCCTATCGCCTGGTTTTGTCCGAAGAGTGTTTAAAATTCCTTAAATTACCTCCATGAAGAACCAGTGCAAACTCCTTTAGAATCAGTGCAAACTCCTTTGATTAAAGCGACTGTCAGATTCTTCGAGATTAGGAGAGAGAAAAAGCAGAGTAGGATGTATTTATTATTTATACTATAGTCCACTGTGAACAGTTGGAAGGGGAGGATTAGAGAGCGCGTTTGAAAGAGGAGACAAGAGAAAGCGAGAGAGAGATGTAACCCTCTCTGGTTTGGACCAAGCTGCTTCGTCTCTCCCCCCGGCCGCGGAGCTCCCTGTGCCGCCCCCCAGCTGCGCTCCCCGAAGCGGGGCCGCCAGCTCGTCCTCCGCTCGCCGCGCTGGGCAGCGGCGTCCCGCGCCACTTCGTGAAGGAGCCGGCGTCAGAAACCCCACCGCTCTGATTTCCACTCGAGTTTGTATTGTTCTGCTCGAGCCTGGTGCGTGGTGCTAAACACAGCCCGTCCCTTNGGACATGGACGAGTGGCAAAAAACCTGAATGGAAACTGTGCAGTAGCTTTAGGAGAAACTAACGATGTGCTTCAGCTCTTGCCATTACAGGGAAGGAAAGAGGGGGAAACCCCTTCTGATTAATAACTAGCAGGGTAATGTTGAGGGCTTTTTCTGCCCGATTGCCTTTTTGAATTAGAGCCGATTTCTTCACACTTCAATAGGGCCTGTCTCTTTTAAAATGACTGACAGATTTGTTTCTCCTTTTTTCTCTCCCTGAGACTTAATGATGTAAATTTTCTAATTAGTTAAATCACGTTGCTTAAAGGCCTTAATGTTTACCGGGCAAGGAATGGATAGCCGCATTCGGATCCCTCGAAATAACCAGCGAAATAATATTAGAGTTTTTACAGAGGGAGGGAAGGGAGGGAGGGGGAAAGCGCAGAGGGAGAGATGGGCTGGGGAAATATCACGTAAAATGAGAGCTAAAGTTCAGCCCGGAGCTTCTTCCCTCCTCCCCCACGCCCCCGAACCCGCTTTTATTTTTCAATCAGCTAAGATTTAATTAGGAGCCCCCAGGCCGGACGATCTGATATTTTCTCATTAGTTTCCCATCAGTAATCTTGAGTGTTAGATTGGCTTAAAGGTTGTCAACATTTGACCAATTTTATTTAAGGCAAAGAAATCACGCATTATAGCTCCGGGACCCGAGACCTGAAAATAAATCCTGCCCGGATCAGCGGAACTAACATGCGAAANGTCAGAAACCCCACCGCTCTGATTTCCACTCGAGTTTGTATTGTTCTGCTCGAGCCTGGTGCGTGGTGCTAAACACAGCCCGTCCCTAGGGGAGGAAAAAAAAAAAGGGGGAAAAAAAAAAAAAGAAAGAAGGAAAAAAGGAGGGGGACGACGACGGATGCTTTCCACTCTCAGGCTTGTGTCTGTGTTTAGAAATTCAGGGCAGGGGAGAAAAACAAAGCCATAACCGAGTTCTCACCAAGCAGGTTTGCTTTAGGACCTCTCGTTAGTGGGGGGGACGGGGCAGTGCAGCCCTTGTGTTTGGCTAAGGCGGAAGTGAGGAGTTGGGGAGCTTATTTTNTTTTTCTCTCCCTGAGACTTAATGATGTAAATTTTCTAATTAGTTAAATCACGTTGCTTAAAGGCCTTAATGTTTACCGGGAAAGGAATGGATAGCCGCATTCGGATCCCTCGAAATAACCAGCGAAATAATATTAGAGTTTTTACAGAGGGAGGGAAGGGAGGGGGAAAGCGCAGAGGGAGAGATGGGCTGGGGAAATATCACGTAAAATGAGAGCTAAAGTTCAGCCCGGAGCTTCTTCCCTCCTCCCCCACGCCCCCGAACCCGCTTTTATTTTTCAATCAGCTAAGATTTAATTAGGAGCCCCCAGGCCGGACGATCTGATATTTTCTCATTAGTTTCCCATCAGTAATCTTGAGTGTTAGATTGGCTTAAAGGTTGTCAACATTTGACCAATTTTATTTAAGGCAAAGAAATCACGCATTATAGCTCCGGGACCCGAGACCTGAAAATAAATCCTGCCCGGATCAGCGGAACTAACATGCGAAA